>BMAW01046510.1:5240-19143 GCA_019974015.1 Nephila pilipes | reverse complement strand
GCGCATTACAAAACTCCTCTGAACGTTCGATATAAATCCTTCCAGCAACAATTATCGTCCAAAATGAAACGAAATTGTTGATTTTCAAATAAAAACAAGTGAGGATCTACGACAAGAAAAGGAAGAAAACCAAAGAACATCGTTAAAGATATTAATAACATACAGAAGACCCAGTTTGGTGGGAGGTCTCCAAGCTGAGATCCAAATTCTTATGGACCGTATAGAATAAAGACTGCTCATCCCCATGAAAGATACGAAGTGGAGAAGATTGGAACAGGACCACAGCCGAACCACTACTGCCGCCGATCATATGCGAAGCCTTGGGCAATAGACTTCTAAGCCATTACCTGCAAACTACCTTTTTTGTATAATTTCTTTGCTTGCTTTGGTTCATTTTTCGTACATGCAGATTCTTTCGATTCCTGTCGAGGACGACAGCCGGGTCAGGATAGCTGGTTGTGGGAATCGAACGACTTATCGCCCAGAATGCGTCTCACCACCACAGAGAGCGCTGTTAATGTCTCGGCGACGTTAGGGAAAGAAGACGTTTGCGCGGGAAGTCGCCATTACGCTAGTGTGTGGGCACACTTATGTCTGAGACATATCACTGCTAAAAAACTGTTTTACGAAATAAGTAACGGGAGCGCAACTGTCTGGACTGAATTGAACTGTCTTCATATATATCTGTATTATGAACATTACTTACGCTTTTCAATTAACTATATTCAAGTGTCTGTACATATTAATCGCTGTAAATAAGAATAAACTTAGTATGAAAGGAAGTATCATCATTGTGGATACCCGGACTTCACATATATATATATATATATATATATATATATATACATGAAATAATTCTTAATTTGCTTGATGTAAGCATTAAGATATGATCTGATTTCCTGCAATAGAACTCATTTTGGTCGTAACTTAATTTCCTCTTCTTAGATATACCTTTCACACATTAAGTACAAAATAAGTAAGTAAGTAAGTGAAAATTTCATCGAATGGTTTAAATTCAAGAGATTGTAAGACATTGAAATTTACGCGATTGTTTGGTACAGAGTTCATTCTGTATCTCAACGGAAATGAAGCAAATTAGATGTAAAACTTATGAGATATTCATTAACGGAATTCATTTTAGTTTACATAATTCTTTTGAGAGCTATTTAAATACAAAGTTTTGGATATGTTTATTCTTCAAAAGAATTTCTCATAATTTCTTTTCAAACTATACTGTTTATCACGATTTTCAGTCCAAATCAAACCATGTTTCATAGTTAAGAGTAATCGTTCTACTCTATTTACCGGTTGCATCCAAACTGCTGTTTAATTTCTTTTTATGAAGAACATTACGTGCAAATTAAATAAAATTGTCTTAAAAAATAACTACCTTTGCAAACAGACTACTCTTACACTAACCGGAATAATTTCGACTACGCCATGTCCTTATGGATATTTCAGTCAATTTGTGAAAGAAACACTGGTTTTAAACCGATTTAATGAAAACAAGAATATATTTTAACAAATGATAATCTTATTACATCCATTATCTCAATATTTAAAATTCAATTTTATCATCGTCTGCAACCATTTTTATTGAAATGTAGAACAATCAGTTGTATGCGTCGGAAATTGATTTAGTATTGTAAAATGTTTCAGTTATAACTTTTGTTCTTAAAAAAGAAGCATGGTTTAAAAATTTTCAAGTCATTGTCATGCAAAGAAGCCTAGTCTAGAGTTGCAGTCTAGTGGTTATGGTAACGTTTTCGCTGCCATTGTTGTTTTCATTGAGTCGTGGGTTCGAACGCTGATGCTATGTTGACCCGACGAGTAGCGAGGTTGACGCAAACTGAATCATCTCGTCGAGGCTCCAAGTCCTTCCGTTGGGGTGGTGGGTAAGTTAGGAGAGGGAGATACCAACTCAGGTGTCATCTTCGTCACCTTACTGAGAATCAAAATCATGAGGTCTATCGTTAATAGTCCTGATGTGCTTCTCAGTTGGACTTTAATAAGCACATACAATCAGTTACATGAAGAAAATAAAAAATAAATCATTTATTAAAGTTTAAAAGCTGCCATTCTCTTCCTTCAGATAAAGGGAATTGTCATTTGTGGCTTACGGAAGCATTAGTTGGGCATCCAATTATTGATATAGAAACCTGAGTGTCGTCTAATAATATCGTCGTTGAATATTTATTTATTTTTCAGTCCTTGTGAATTATATTTTTGAGAAACAAACAATACTCTTTATACATAAATACACTAGCCTATCGCTAAATTGATAGAATTAAGACGTAATGACGCATGAATATGTATTCTAATATGTTTATTCCCTTAATAATTTCAAAAATTTTATCGTATCATATATTCCTCAAATAATCCTCTTAAATATTTCCTTTCGTTAAAAGAGGATTTTTAGTCTGAGTTTCCATTCTATCAGAGAAGATAAGGCAGTAGAAAGGAGGTCAGTTCCTTTTTAAATACAACTGGAGCTTAAATATTTATATTGCGTAGCTGAAAATTTCATATTATAAACTCAAAGCGTAGATGATTTTAATGGATTTTGAGCTGAAATTCATTATAGTATTATTTATGAAGAGCCTTCACAGTTTGAATAAATCTATGTAGCCCGACACTTTGGTCAGATCCTTATTTTTCAAAATTTCAAAGAAAACTACAGGAATGGGGAAGCTTTGAGACACAATTACAATTAATTTGCAGCAAAGGTTGCAATTTAT
The DNA here is from genome assembly GCA_019974015.1 of Nephila pilipes. Taxonomy (NCBI): domain Eukaryota; kingdom Metazoa; phylum Arthropoda; class Arachnida; order Araneae; family Nephilidae; genus Nephila; species Nephila pilipes. The sequence continues at coordinate 16,405 of BMAW01046510.1, read as the reverse complement.
TTTCTTCTATATTATTCGGTAGATTTAGAATCCAAGGCCGATTCACGGTTCATATTTCACTGTTCATTGAGGTCGTGAACTTGACTTTTTGGATTCTAAGGTAACGTGTTTAGACGTAATTCATAACAGTGGTCTGGAATTAATAAATGCATCACCGATTGCTATAGTAAAAACTAGCTACGTAAGATCTAATGCAATTTGATTAAATATTTCAAAGGTTGCAAGACTTTCAAATTTATTTCTTCACCGATGTGACATATTAAACTTTCAAAGGAAAAATTCAAAATTTGATCATATTTATTGTACAAGGTCAGATGCCGTCCTTGTTTGAGAGTATTCTTTCTGCCATTCATCATGTTGAGATAGTTTCAAGAACAAATTTTCTTTTTTCTTCTTGTTATATTGTATCAATTTGAAGGAATAGTTAATTATATTTTCCACATTTTATACCATAATTTCAATTAAAATCTGTAATTTTGTGATTAAAAAGTGCTATCTGTATCTTCTATAACAAGTAAATTCTAACGAAATAAATGTGAACAAAAAAAAACCCATGACATAAATTATTTTAATATTTCAAGCAGATAAACCTTCCTAATATTTCAATTCAGATATTCCTATTTTAGCGTAGCAAGTTCTGCAGCCCTTTATTACAGGTTTTATATGTAAAATAAATTGCAAATGTGTATGAAACTTAGAAATTTCAATTATTCACTGCAATATGGTTATAAACTTTTTCCTTGGTATGCATTATGAAATTGGCTGATATGTAATATGAATTTCACAATCATTTTAGATTTTAGAATATTTTCATATAATTCTCAATTAATGAATTTAAATCTCAATAAAAACATTTTTGACGTACGAATTCAGTTTTACTGTTTTTTGCAGATTTCTTCTTATTAATCCGAAAAATATTTTTATTCTTTTCATTCTTTTTTTCCATCAGTAAACCAATTTTTAAAGCAATCAAAATAAAAGTTATTCCTTTCTAACTCAGAAAATAAAATTTAAAACAAATGGTTATTTCCGCTTACAGGATTTTTCGCCGCACTATGTTTTAGATACCACCCGGGGCCAGTGCGAAAACAATTCTGCTTTTGATAACATTGTCGTCAAGATTTTGTCAGTAAACTTTCCGAGTTTAATGGAATAAGTTTGTTTTCTATTTTATCCATTGTCATAGAATGTTTTTAATTTTCTTCTTGCTGCTGTGCTTTAATATGTTCTTCAAAATTTGAATCATGATTTATAGGAATAAATTTAATTCTGCATGAAACGTAAGCTTCAGAGTACATGAAAACCTCAAAAATTTAAATAAAACCCTATCTGCCTTTCAAAAGAAGAAAATATTTATAAAAGCTCTCAGAGATTTAAGCAAACGGAAAGTTTTTTAAATTTTATTTTCTGCTGCTTCGATTTCGAATTATATGTTGGTTAGGTATTTTAATCTTTGCTCTGTGGAATCACACAAATTCATTTAGGTGTACTTTTTCAGCAGTATTCGTTTGTTTTCATTAAAACAACTACGCTTATATTTTAATACATGAAATCTAGAATTTTTATTCTGAGAAAAATAGAACATTGACATGAAAAATAATTTTTTTTCATGGTTTTTAAAGGTACTGGGACATATTCAATTTTTAAAAACAAACGATTTAATCTTAATGTGATACTTTTTTAAGATAAAATCTGTTCAACTTTTAAAAGCAGACGATTTAAACTTAAAGTGATACCTTTTTCAATATTCTTTATTAAGATATATTTTTTTGGCAACACCAGATCATATTTTTGATTTTAGATAATTTACTGGCAATGGATATGAAATTTAGTATTGAGTTTGGTTCCGAGAGGTAAAGACGAACGTTGAAAAAGTGGTGCTTGTGTAAAATTGTGTCTTAAATTTATGTTTGAAAAGATGTGCGCAAATAAATGTGATGTCCTGAAAACAAGTCATATTTATTAACAGTGTGCAATACAGTACAGTACTTACGATAATGTAAAAGAAATAAAAATGTTCCAAAAATGCCAACCTGAATTTTGTGAATGATTTCAAAAATACGTGGCATCTCACTTTTTTAAAGATTATTTCTTGAAATGTATTAAGAATTGAATACTTAGTTCTTTTTTGGAAGGCACATTTAATTTTACTTTTGGAAATATTTTCTTTCTTGTTATCGCTTCTCTGTACTTCGAGAAAAATTACTGCTAGCAGAGAAGCCTGAAATTATTTGTTGATGCGGCAACAAATTTGATTTTACTGAGTCTGGTTTGAAGTTATGCTTTCAGACTGAGATTCAAGAAGACAAACGGATGTTATGTTTCTACTGAGTTAAGTGTATTTAATCATTGAGATACAAGAGCTTCTATATTGTAACAAAAGCTCGCTTTGTGTGTTTGTTTACTAATTGTAAGATTGTGAAGACGTTTCTTAGTGAAAAAACTAATAATTTTTTTCTCATTTAAACCAATATACATATACTTAATGGAGGAATAGGCTTACAGAAAATATCTTTTCAATATTATATGAGGAAAACCAGAAATTAACACAGCTGTATGAATTTTATTCCGAATATTATGTTTATTTTATTTAGTATTATATTTCAGAACGTATAATTCTAATTTTATTTCAAATGATATAGAAGTAATCATCAGCAAAGGAATCCACCGTGTCATTTTTATAAAATGTGTTTCCAAAACGTGAAACATATACTCTCTGGAGGGGTAAATCGAAATTTACTTGAATGAATTTTAGATGGACAAACGAGAGTTCTCTCCAAACACTGCAGTGAAAGAATGCACAAAATATGGCAATGTCGATACATACAGAGACAGAGCATTGGTATAAACGCACTTCCCAGAAGAAACTGTTATTTTTAAGAGATTTAATGAAAGGTCTTTAAAAATTCCGCATAAAACTGATGCAGATTTGACATATAAGATCTTGAATCAAGTACCTTTTTTTAATTCATAAATTTTTTTAATCCTATGAACTATAAATTGAGTTTTAGAAAACTGGAATAAATTATTTTCAAACCTGTACGTGATGTGACAAAAATGTCTTCAGATTTAAAAAAAAATTAAACGATTGGCAGCCAATTTTACGTTATGGTTATATTACTCAAAACTGTAACAAAGATTCTTCAGACATTGATTCGTAACAATATTATTACATAATTTGAAATAAAATAGTTGGGGAAAAGGTCTTTCGGAGACAAAATTAATTAGGTATTACCATTATTAAACGAGTAAAAAACATAATATCTGTGGTAGATTACCTTGCTTGTATCAATTTTTATTGATTACAGAGGTAAATTCGTATCAATTTGAATTTAATTTCTTAAAATAATATTTATTTATTTTTAAGGAAAACTGTTTGCTAAATAATTACCTATATTATTATTTAATATATCTAGATAAATAAATTCTCCCACTCTAGTGTCATGGATTAAACATCAATTAGTTTGTAACTAGAAATAATCTCAATAGTAAAATTAAATGCACAAACACATATCCGGAAAAATAAATAGTAGCAAACATGACAAATCTATTATTTATTTATCTGCAGTTTTATTCTCCAGCTTAAGCGATTGAAAGTCTATTCAATCCTTTTATTGAATACATAATAAAAAGAAGTTACGCGTCTGTTGTGCGATAAGTTGAAAGCAGAGACAACAAACAAATTAGCATCATTTCCTCTTCATTTTTTTTACAAAGCAGGCAATTGTTCCAATTTCGCATCAAAACAATGCAACGAAAGTAGCAAGATATCTTTTAAACAGTTTTTTTTTTCTTGGAGGTAGAAATGTTCTTAAGGATCAACACAAATGGTACCATAATGTTCTATCTCAATCACACAAATGAATTGTATAAAAAGTAGGATTAGGGAACTCTTATCTGTGCTAAAATAAGCTAGAAGGAGGCGCTAAGTCCCGTTAAATTGTGTTCCAAGACTCCAGTAGGAGCATGATGGGAAATGAAACTTCTGAGTCCGATGGGATTATAAGAAAGGGAACAGAAAAAGAATGGCTCACTGCAGATACAGAATGAGTACACATTTTGTTGGAAGGATTAGTAATTTTCTCCTTAAAGGAGAATGCTTGTTTTTAATAGGCTTTTGAGTTGGAAAGAACTGTCCCATTGGAGAATATATATTGCTTTATTCAGAAGTGGAAGGCTTGAGCCACTCTTATTATAAATTTTACGAGAGAGATTAAAAAAAACAACTGTTTACTTTGAAACTGTTTCGGCAAAAATAAATTAATTCTCTGAGGGTGAAAATTATTTTTATAAATGAATGTAAATAAAATAATAATCTCTAAATAATTTTAATCGTTTAAAGTGCACAATTTTAAAATTCAATTTTTTTTTCATTTCTATTTTCCTTACAATTGATCTTCATTTAATATCTTCTATATTTATTCTAAAAACCTACAAAAATCATTAATTTTAAATACAATATAGTGATTATTATAATTTTTACATCGTCAACATTAAATATATTACCTACCCCCAATACGTTTCGAATTGTTCGTTTTTTTTTTTTGTCATTTTGTTTCGAAGCAGATAATTATATTAAGAAAAGAGCGTTACAAAGTATTCTTCCTTCTAAATAAAGAGCTATAAATTTTCCAAAATATATGTTTTTTCCTCTACGCTCCTACTTAATAGAAACTGTGATCTAAATGGTGAAATATAGGATTATTCAAAATGAATCATTCGATTTCAAAGTTCCACATTATAACAAATAAACAACACAGAATCTGAGTAATACATAAATGAAAATGGAAATTCTAGAGGTGTTTATTCCAAAGTGTTTGATATAAATTCTTTTTGTTACGAGTATAATCTCAATTCGATATGCAAATTCCTGACAAAAAACTTACAAAATGTCAGTGGTAATGGAATGTAAAACAGCACAAATCCGTTATTTAAGTTCGCTTAAATTTGTGGGCAATTGTGACACCAAACATTTTATCTTTTACGAACTGCAAAAGGAAGAAATTGCATGGAGCCATACCGGATGACTTAGGTGGCCAGATGTGTAACATCAATTCGTCTGGTCTATTGCGACCCATCCAACTGCGGAATAGCTAAGAGAAAGCTTCTAAAACAATCTTTGAGAATTAGCTTCACGAAGAACACACGAAGATCATCTGTAGTTCGTAATAAAAAAAAAATCACATTTGTCATTTATATTCATGTATTCCCATTTGTATCATTTACCTTCGAAAATATGGAATTTTGAAATGAGATGAATAATTTTGAATAACCCTCTATTTCATCATATAATATACGAGTACGATTTGAATTTGCTCAATATGTACTTGAAATTTAATTTCAATCTTTACAAAATAGTGTCCCTAATTATAAAGAAGTTGAAAAAGGAAGATGATACATTCGACCGTCAAAAATATATTATTTTACCAAAGAATTACCTCTACCAAAGAACCTCCGTTTTTTTTAGTTTTAATTGGAACTAAAAAATTAACGGAGATAACTGGATAAAATTTACACTACGTATTAACTATTCCTTATAAACATATTGTTGCAGGAGTTGATTTGCTTGATTTCTGTTTTTGAACTATCGATTAAAGTAACCTATAGTATGGAGAAAATGGAATTCAAAATCAGAGGAGCTCTGCGGCAGCTTTCTAAAAATTGAGAAACGTTGGGAGAAATGTATTCCTCCGGAAGGTGATTATGCAGAGAAGTCTTACAAGAACAACAAATAAAAATCAATTTTCTAAATCAGTTATTTGAAAGTAACAGAAAAAACTTTAAAATACCTTAGGTTACATCGATATATGTTTTCCTGAAACCAAACAAATCAACACTCATTAAGTTCATAAATGTTAGTTAATATGCAGAATAATTTTTATTCAGATATCTTGATTAATTCTAAATATTCATGACATCCCCTCGTTAAATTATTGTGCCTCCCTCATTAAAAAAAAGGCATCGATTTTTTGTCCTACCATCATTTATGTTGGCCGCTTTAACCTAGTGGTCATGGATTCGCGGTCCGCTGTTTTCGTCGAGTTCTGCGTTCGAGCCTTGATGCCACAAAAGACCCATCTTATGGAAGGGGCTGTATGTAAAATTCAGGCTAAATCTGTCGAGGGTCAAAGCTTTCTCGACTGGAAGTTGAGAGAGAGAAGTACCAGCTCAGGTGTTGTCTTCTTCACTTTTGATCGATGTTCACAATTACGAGGTCCGTGGCCAATAGCTTTCGTGTTGCTTCTAGTGCAAGTTATAAAACCAATCAATCAATCAGCCATCATTCATAACTGTGTTTTTAAAAATAAGTTGTTTTTCACTGTCACCGATTGAACTTTTAGACGTATATATCTATATATAATTATATATATAAGACAAAATTTACTTTTCTACTTCCATCTTTTTCAGTGAAGAATTGAATTTTAAATATTGCGATATTAGAAGGAAGGAGGGGAATTATTATCATTATTTTCTATAACTTAATTTGTTCGATTTTTGAAAAAATTATCCTCCCGTACACTAATGATTTTTATTTCCATGCAAACAGTATTAATAATTTCCTGTGTTTATCAAGAATTACTGTAACAACCTAATTGCTAGAAACGTGTGGAACTAATGATTAGATATTTAGTTAGAATTGATAAATAATGATAATATCAAGAAAAGTGATATTTCAAAATTTTAGCGGTAAGGGTACATAAATTTTAGAACGTGAAACAATACATCAAAGCGACCATTTCACGAACCCAAGAATCAAAATCAATTCTTTGAATCCACATTCATTTCAAAGAAAATCAGTATACTAAAAATGAGCAGTAATTAAAAATATTTGATAGAGAGTTTGTAAAAGAGACAGTCCATAAAAATAAATGTATCATTTCTTATCTTCTATCATAAATTCTGAATCATAAAGCTTGGAAAATTGTTGTAAATTGGTGGCAATTGATTTCATTAAAGGGGACAATATGTCCCATAAAATGCTGCAATCCTGATAATATTGTGTATGTAACGTACTTAATTGTATATATTTTGCTGTAAAAACTTTTGATTATAGATATATTATGCTGAAATACTGCATTAGGTACATTTTATTAAATTTAACATATTTCGAACAAAACAATATATTTGCTTCATTCAATAAAACAAGTTTATCTATGCACGAAATTATTTTTTGTGCTGAAAATAAATGAAATAATGTAAAATTTTCAAATGCTATGCTAAAGTAATTAAATAAATATTTTAAAATTAATGAAAATGGGTTTTTTCTACGAATGTTTGAAATCTTTTACAAACATTGAAATAAAAAAAAAACTGAATCGAAAGTTAAATTTACACTCTCTTTTATTCTAAATATAACGAGTTAATTTATTTTAAATTAAAAATTTTCAAAACTAGCGAAAGTTCTGGAGACGAATCAATATCCAATACTTTAAAGCTGAGTTTACTCAATTATGCTAAACTTAACAAGTTAGTGCTAATATCTTAAAGAATTTTTCCGCTCTTAGCATAATCTAAGTCAGCGAATGCGATGTCAAAGCTATCTCAGCTCGTTAAAAATATGCAATGCTCCGCAGTTCCCTGTTTTAATAATCTTAGCTTAGTAAGTATGTTCATTTTTAAAAGAGCTCGAATTTATGAACGAAGCAACTTTCCGTAAGTGTAGGTGATTATGATGAAACAAGATAAAACTCATTTCATTTTATGTTTTCCAATTAAGCGGCCATCAATATCTTCAACAGTTTTCAGAGAAAAAAGAAATTTAGCTTCGAAGTGTTCTACATCCAATCGTAATATTTTTAGCATTCTAAACACATTTTTAAATTAAATAGTTTATGCTGCATTAATTCATTTTTTGAAAACACCTAATCTACTATTAACTTCTTAATGACATAAAAACATCAAAAACGCATGAAACTAGAAACCGAAATACTAATAAGCAAAATAGCAAACATAATCGAATAACGTATAAAAACTGAATACCGTGTAGAACTAGAAATAATCTATGTACATTCTATGTGCAAAATTTATTTCATAAAGTCCGAAAACCTTTAATAATGAATTAATTTTTTAATGTGTCCCAAATCGCATGAGATGCAATACTGAAAAACAATTGTGTCTAGTTGAAAATAATTATTAATTTTCTTTAGAATACCTTAAAAATATTTATTCAAAGGAAAGCAATTAGGATCTCTTGTTTCACATAAATTATTAAATATGCTACAGTTTGAAATAATGAGAACTTGCTTGATTTCAAAATGATACATTTATGATAATACATTTTCTCTCGAGTTTTTCCCTAGTGATTTCAGTTCGAAATTTATAGGTACGAATATTTCCAGCTTTGTTAAGAAGTATTTTCTAATTTTCAATTTTCTTTTATTAAATTGGTTATTTCAGATTATTTTCATTTTAAAATATTGTCTGCAAACATATTTGTTCTCTGTGAAAATAATTTGTTGAAAGGAGAGATATTTCTTTCTTTCTTTCTTTCTTTTTTTTTTTTTAAAAAAAAGCTTTATTTTTCTGCTTTATATAAGTAATAAAAAGGCATTCCTCTCGAATAATTATTCTAAATTCACTGTCATCGAAAGTGAGAATAAATAAATATTAAATTAATTTAAACCAATATTTTCCCAAATAAAAAATATGCTTATTGCAGTTTTGTATAATGTATTGCTGATAATTTCTCCTAAATTCTTATAGATCTTGAAGAAGCTAAAATTCAAGTAAGGGAAAACGTTCTGAAGAGAAGAAAATGACTAGTAATTGGTAAATGATTAAAAATATCATACATAACATGAATTACAATATTTCTTCATGAAAAAAAAGTTTTATGTAGAAAACACAGATGAAAGAAAGCAGATATTCTTTGAAGGGTAAAAATTCGAACCATACGTCGCAAATAATTTAATTATAGTTTTCAAAGTATATTCATTTTTAAAGAAAATTCTCATGGTTCTTCGTTATAGATTAAAAGAAAAATAGAAAAAAATCTCCTCTAATCTAGTAAATAAATAGGAATTAATAGGAATAGGAAAATAAGCAAGTTACGAGAAAGGAAGCACAATAAGTGTAAAAAGAAGTGCTGTGAAGTGTAAAAATGTAAATTATGCAAAAGAATCGAGAAACAACAGCGTAATGTGTTTATAAGTATTACTTCCTTCGATAAAATTACAACATTAAAGATGTTACAACTAAAATTATAGCAACTCAGACAGATTTGATTAATGACGGAACTCTGTTTAACTAAGTAAAGTAAAGGTTACTGCGTCCTTTATACATTTTTAATAGAAAAGCTTTAAAATATCGCCTTTTTATTGCGACAGATTAATATAGCGATATTATATGATTAATAAATTATAATTGTTCTCAGATGCTAGATATAACTGATATATTTCAAAATAAAATAGTTAGATTAAATAAAAAACATATATTTCTTTTTTTTTGAAAAATTTTATTTATTTTACTGTGCAGTCAAATTTCATCTTTTATAATTATTTCTTGAAATAGGAATTGAAATTCTTTTTATTGTCAAGTTTTATTTCTTAATATCGTTAATATACGCATGTATTTGTTGAATTTTCAGCAAGCAAATTGTCGATTTCTGAAATTTTCACTCTAATGAATTATAACACACACATGCGTTCAGGCAAACCGCTGCGTTTATGGAATAATCTGCATAGAAAATGCTATAAACTTGATGACAAAAACGTTATTTATGTTATGAATTATTGAAAACATTAAAAAGAAGTACATAGAATAATCTTATTTCTAGTTTTGAAAAGAATATTTCTTTTTACTTTTTCAAGTGCAAAATTATAAAATTTTCAATTTTTTTTAAAATCAGATGGTCTTGTTAAAAAGTAGAGAATTGAAACTGAGATTTCTGCCTATGTGCATCGAATAGAGAATTAAAGTGAGACGAAAATTATAATAAAATATAAATACAGTTATCTTTAATAATTTAAAAACGATCATTGTGCACATTAAAATCCAAATACAATATACTAGTATATTGAATTTGCTTACTTTAATACTTTATGCTACAATATACTTTAATTCAATATACTAGTATATTAGAGAAATGATAAATAAAGGATGGTTTTTAAGAAGCCAAGTTTAAGCACTAAACATTCATAAAGTTGAAAATGCTAAAGTGGAACTTTGTGCAATATATTGTGTGAAAAAATATGTATCAGAAGAAAGTTTAATAGTATTCCTGTCCAAAATTTAACGTTCCAAAAAGCATATTCTTTCAAAAATCTGTGCTTAGATTTTTCGGAATTAATCAAAGTATATGTGAAAAATGAAATGATGAAAAATACATAACTGACGAATCAAATGCCAGTTTAAAAAATACCTAGTAATTGTTACTGAATAAGAAATGAATTTTTTAAAGCCTAGAAAAGTTATCTTTCATCCCTCTCCTTCCCTTTATTAAAATATAGGAAATTAAATTAAAAATGACACACCAAATACAAATATCAAAACCTAAAAAGTAAAGGTAACAATTTATAACGTAAAAGAGTTATAAAGTTATGAGGATGTTTTGTAACCATTCGGTTAGAATGAAGTAAAAAATATACTTTTTTAAAAATAAGATTTAACATTACAGACTAAGAATGTTTTCTACTTTTCATTCTAAAGGAAAACTAATTTTCATTTGTAAATATCAAACAGAAAATTTAAGATCATGAAAAACAAATCAGCCGAAATATTTATTATAGAAATCAAACCTTTTTAAAATGGGCAACATTTAATTATAGATACTTCTTTCACATTTATTCCTGAACCTTGCAGTCAATGCGGGAAAAAGTTCATCATGAAAATATTAATAGCTTTCGTTTTTGTTAGTTGAAAGTAAAATATTCGGATAATAAAGAATTTGAAAAAGATTACTATTTTTCTTATGGAAATTTCAGTAATGTAAAAAAGTTATTTTAATTCACAACTTCTTTTATGAAATTATGTTAATTCACAAACATAGATTAAATATTGAAAAAATTACCATTTTTATTAACTTCAGTTTATGAAATATTTATAATTTCTTTTTAATTTATATATATATATATATATATATATATATATATAAATGTATATAAATATATATATATATAAATGTATATAAATATATATATATAAATGTATATAAATATATATATATA
>BMAW01046506.1:0-38574 GCA_019974015.1 Nephila pilipes | reverse complement strand
AAAAAGAACTTAAAAATATTTTCATAAACCAAAAAAGGGGGTTATGGGAAACGGACTCAAATTTCTCAAGAAACTTGCGCTATTTTTTCTACTTTCGGCAGCACTTGATTGCAAACAAGTATAATAGTCTTGATTTTGAGAAGGGAAATGTAGACACCTTTTAAGGTAAACATAACTTTCTCAAATTCATAATGGCTGGTAGAAGAGAGACTTAAACCGTTAGATTACATTTTTCATGGGTTCTGTTTCTTGTGCACGTATAGTAATTTCTTCTCAAGTTTTTGCAATTAAAATATAGTTGTACTTGTATTCATTCATTGTTTTTGTTACACGTGCAGTCATGTCTATAGTAGAACACTGTCAATTTAATGCTTATTTAATTAACTGAAGATTAATTGTGTGAGTGTGATTTGAAATGACAGAAAAGTATTGGTCTTACACATAAAGCATTCTTATGTATAGTGATATATTTACAAGTAATACTTTTAAAGGAATGAAAATTTTTTGATATTGCAACACCGAAATACTTTTTCAACACATAAATAGTCAACAATATCTAGCAAATACCAGAAAAATCAGATTCATTTTACAGGAAAGGGAATAAAAATCAACGGTTATTATATTCCCATTCTTATTTCAAAGGATTTACGGGTTTTAGAAATACTGGTATAAGAAGAATTTATAGATTCAGTATACTTGTATATCTCAAACACATATTCCCTCCTTTTCGGTTTTACATAAACATTGTTAGTAAATATTTGGAAGTAAAATATCAAACATTTACATAAGCGTATCATCAGGTTCAAACGGGATTGAAAGAATTTTGAATTCTTGTTATCCTTCCTTTTCTGTTTGAGGAAATGGGATGTATATGTCTTGCGTGACTCGTTCCCTTCAAAGCAAAGACAATATTTTAATTTTCCGAAAAAATTCATCATATGTCGAGTTTTGATTTGGTATACATGAAGCGTCACACAGATTATAATACTATTATTGCATCAATATCAATAATATATATATATATATATATATATATATATTATTGTATCAGTATCAAGAATATTAGTCTTAACAATTTGTCATGAACTTATTTAAGATGAAAAAGTCTGAATAATGACATATGCCTTTTAAGAGGTAAATTTGAAATATGACTTCAAAATTTTTGCGAATTAAATTTTGCATTTTTACTTTATTGTTATTTATTATTACATTTTCATTACATTATTATTTATTATTACATTATTATTTCATTTATTTATTATTACATATTTTTACTTTATTATTATTTATTATTTTATTTATTATTACATTTCCGCATTTTTACTTTATAGGAATAAAGCTATCATTTTTTTTTGTTATTTAGTAATGTAAAAAAAAGAAAAATATTTTCTTTTCTGAATATTTTTTTCTCATTGTACCATTTCCTCACATAGCTTTATTTCATTCACTCATACACACACGCGCACACACAAATATGTATGTATATATATATATATATATATATATATATATATATACAGGGTGTTTCATATTTCATATTTGGCAACAGGGAAAAATTATCGAATGACGAACTCTCCGCTAGAGGTGCTGTTAAATAAAATGTCGTCCATGCAGGAGAAAATGTTCTGCGTTTTCGAAAATGCCAAAACCTCCTCGGTAACTGTTGTGCAAAGACATTTTCGCACGAAATTTCGTAAAGAACCACCGCATCGGCATAACATAAGCAGGTGGGGGAAGCAGTTCCAGGATACCGGCTGCTTCTGCAACAACAAAAGCCCAGGAAAAGAAACAAAACCCGAAGTGGTTGAAAGAATTCGTGATTCGTTTTTACGGAGTCCCTCAAAATCAACGCGACGTGCAGGTGCAGAACTGGCTGTCCCTCACACAACGGTGTGGCGTGTCTTACGGAAGCGTCTCCAATTCAAGCCGTACAGATATCAAATGGTGCAGGCCTTAAAACCTACTGATAAGTCGTTGCGTAAGAATTTCTATGTGAAATTTCAAGAAAAGCTCGACGTGAATGGTTTCGAGAACACACTGGTATTTACCGATGATGTCATGTTCCACTTATGTGGCAAAGTTAATCGCCATAATTTACGATTTTGGGACACGGAAAATGTCCATGTAACATTAGAACAACAGCGTGATTCTCCCAAGGTGAAAGTTTTCTGCGCTTTATCAAACAGTTGTGTTTTGGGTCCATTTTTCTTTGCTGAAAAATTGATTAATGGGGGCATTTACTAAGACATGCTCTCTGAGTGGTTGCTCCCCAAGCTGGAGGAAGCTGTTCCTGATTTCATTTTGCAGCAAGATGGTGCTCCCCCACATTGGAATAAAAACGTACTTGAGTTCCTGAACGAACGTCTATGGGGGAGGGAAGTTGCTAAAACCTTCCGTTCCCCATAATGTCCTATCAGATGGTGTAGGCTAGATAAATAACTACGAAAGACTAAAAAAACACGAGATACAAGGAACTAACAATTTATTTCAAACTTAATAATAACAACTTTAAAACGCGACCTTCACAGGTCTGGAATCTGCGAAGCAAGTGTTTCGAGCAAAGATCGCTCTTTCCTTTTCTACAAATCATCTTGCAGCTCCGCAGTCAAAAACGAAGTCAAAAGATGACATAGGTAGTCGCCACATGGTAGGTAGTCGTTTAAAAATATCGCGATCATTCAATTAATTTTGTATACCGATCATTAAGCAAATATCACTATCATAAAGTTAATTTGTGCACGTTCAATCACTTTATATTGATTTTATCTTAAGTATTATGAAGAAACTTTTTTTGTATGCGATTTTCGAAACGTTTAAGCGGCCGCGGTAGTCTAATAGTCATTTGCGGTTTCGGATTCGTGGCCTGCGGTTTTCGTTCAATCACGGGTACGATCCTTGGCAGCTGAAGATCCGCAGTATAACCGGAGCCCATGCACGTTAAATCTGTCGGGTCCGAAAGTCCTTCCTTTGGTTTGATGTAGACGTTTAGAAAAAGATGACGTAGGTAGTCGCCACACGTCTACCCCATCGCTGGATTGGCCGTGCTGGGCCACAGGATTTGACATGTCTTCATTGGCCGCCGAGATCACCAGATCTAACGCCCTGTAATTTTTTTTCTCTGGGGTTTCGTTAAAGACAGGGTGTTTGTGCGTCCATTTCTTCAGGACTTATAGGGACTAAAGCAGCAGATAACTGCAGTGTTGAAATCCATCACAGGGGATATGCTATCACGAGTGTGGCAGGAGATTGATTACCGTGTAGACATTTGTCGTGTCAACTGAGGGGATATTAATTACAACGATCACAATCATGTTTTCTTTTTGTCTCATTCAATATGAAACACCCTATATATATATACCATGCTTATTCGTAAGGGTACGGCTTGTCCAATAAAAGCCTCTATAAAAACAATGCAGATGCTTCCAAATCGTCAAAAAATCTTCATTCTACCAAATTTGAAAAACTGTCACATAAATTTAATACCAGTTCTTCCGCAATGTATTTGCGAATTAATTGCAATTATGGAGGCTATTTTCATTTATCTAACAGACTCGACCATAGTTTCAAATGATGAATTACTTATTTTCTTAAACTTGAAATCTGCTTTAGGGACAAATAAAAATGGCTTATCTAACATTGCACACTTACGTATGATCTGCTTCAACAACTCCACAAATAAAATATAATCCTGCTACCTACAAAGGTTTCTTGCACATGTCAACACTGACGGTAATGAAAGTACAGACTTGTTATTTAAGGAAGTAAGAAATATGAACCGGGCCTATTCTACCGTTCTTCTCACTGATACGAAATATATGACTAAGTGAAGATTTTTCAACCAATCTCTAAATAATTCAGTATATTCTGATTGGTACTGCTGCAGATCAATAGAATCGACGACAGCAACTCTCAGAAGAAATCGTTGCAAGTACATGAACATTCACCCTGACTACTCAAGAACCGATGTCAATTGCCTGGATACTTCACTGATACCAGATCATATTTTTAGCTGTGTAACCATTTTACCGAACCGTTTTAAACTTGACATTGTCCGTACTTTCATTTATCCCCCCTAGGATTCTGTACAATAACTAGACACTTCATATGGAAGCTGCTGTCACTAAATGTAAGCTTTGCGTAATCCGTAGGCACGACTACAACACAGAAGAGAATTTTAAGAAAAATTCTGCCTGAAATGTGTCATGTGACTTTAACAAAAAATAGCCGAAACTAAGATTTAAAAACATCTCGTATAGATGATGCCTTAAATTTTAAATTATTGTAACGAAAATGTAAAATATTAAGTACTTTTCCTGCAGAAAACGCACCAGATCAATAAGGCAGATTCATCTTATTACATAGTGACATTTAATGACATTGAGTCAAAATTCTTCTGAAAAAATGTATGCCTTATTAAAGTAAGCAAATGTTAAGGAAATATGAAATTTTCGTTCATTTTATGTGAATTGTTTATTACCTTTTAAATGTAGGAAGTGATATTTGTAATCCCTTCCTACACTAGAGCGCATCAACAGTGAAACCACTGTCAAATTATGTAACGCTTTACAAAGGGACAACTTCTTGAGATATAGATTGCAGAGAGCGGTCCATGGTGTTTGGACTCAACTTGTGTAGCGGTGGTCTAAAATTTTTAAGAATCCCCATTGTCTGAATTTGTTTGTAAATAACTTGTACACAAAATATATTATACCTTAATTAAATATCTTTTAAGATTCATCACTTTACTTGAACCCGAAAATTTCCTAGACAATTAAGAAAAACGAGCCATTAACCCAATTTTGCCTCTCTAAGATTCTACGTAAAATATTAAATTTGTTTGAACATTTACAGTTACTGGTCACTGAATATGTATATGGATCAAAAGATATGTGTAATCATTGGATATAAATAATCATTGGACAATACTATAGTGAGTTATCCCAATCCTAATATGAATACATTTTGAAACCCTTTGTACCTATAAAAGACTATGTTTGATGCTATTTTTTTTCTTCTTTGCTATCGTGAATATTCCATATACGGTAATGTTTTTCGTATTACTTCTTCAAAACAGAAAGTATGTAGTTGAAACCCTGATCATTTTCCTGAACTGGATAAAAGAGTGCATTTCTTTGTGATTTCGTTAGACTTATCGAAAGATCGGAATTTAAAAAAAATACACCAGCAAATGAAAATAAGTAACAAGGTTTAATATATATAATATTCTTTTTTTCACTATATAAAAATAGTGTATTCTCCAAATGAATTTTTATGAAATTTAAAATTCACATACGAAAAAAACTAAAAAAATCTTATTTTGCTTTTAAAGCTTATTTTGAATTTGGACACATTTTGCAACGTACAAAGGCTTTCCAAATTATTCACACAATAAGTACTAACTAATTCTTACATTATTTATCTAAAGTTTCTCTGGGCTAAAATCGAATTTCCATAAGAAACATTATCTTATAGTTAACTAGTTAAGAATGTATCTCATAGAAAAATTCTCAAAGTATATATTTGATTATTTCTTCCGAATAATTTATTCACATTTTGAAATGTATATTATGCGTTTTAAAATTAAGGGAAAATTTAAAGAAATTATAATTGGGCTTTGTTATGGATATCACGTTATATGAAACTTACCAGAAATCTATTATACCTATTCGTAATAATTATTATCAATATTTACTGAATATATGAATTTAATAAAGACGACTACGACAAATCGGTAATATGATGATGATTAACCAAAGCTTCTCAAAATATTCGGATCATCACGACATAAATTATTATTCTTGATGCAATAGTAAAACTGCTTCCTATATATCGAATTAAAATGGAACTAGTCTTGCATATAAAATGAAATAAAACAACTCTGAAAATTCTCATAGAAAGTTAAATAACAAAGTACTAAACTTAAACTTAGAGAGTTCTCATTCTCTCTGCGTAAATAGTTTCGGATTTTAAAAAGCCCCGCAACAAAGAGTTAGTTTATACATTTTCTTTATACATTTAAATAACTCTACAGACAAATATATAACATGAAAATAAAAACAAGTTCTGTAAGAAATTTAACATTATGTTGAATGTTCGAATTATTCATGTAGACTGACTAAATTATAAGGTGCTCTAAAGAGTGAATGAGTGAAAGTGGAGTTATTTGGCCGAAGAAATCTGGCTATGCAACGAATAACATTTGTCTGTTATTTAAACAGATAAAAGTAATTTGACCAGAAGTAAGATTGAAATTAGAAGAGGATGGCCAGGGTATCCTGGAGCTGAGTCACCCGGTCTAAATAACACCTACGGGAAATAAATAGATCACCTCTGGTTCATAATTTCCGTGCTTACCAAAAGTAGGTAAGTCCCTGAGGTGGGTGTTTATGAGTGGGGGGAGTGATTCAGTGCGAAAAAGCACAAAACATAATCGCTAGACATACAATGGGAATACGTTCTCCCACATCTTAACAGTCAGACATATTTGGATTCACAGCAAGGATTGACATTAAGAGAATCATCATTTATATTGCGACTACACTTGTTTTTTGGAAGGGAATATCGGGTGGATTATGTTTTTCTAAAGTGTTTCCTTTCTTGTAACGTTATCACTGAAAACAAAAAACAGTATCACATACAGAAGATTGTCTTGAATGTGGACACAAAATCTTTAATGTAAATCATGTCTAATCTTTTATCAATATTAATTTCTACTTTTCAGAGAAATTGAA
Source organism: Nephila pilipes (assembly GCA_019974015.1). NCBI lineage: Eukaryota > Metazoa > Arthropoda > Arachnida > Araneae > Nephilidae > Nephila > Nephila pilipes. The sequence continues at coordinate 31,843 of BMAW01046506.1, read as the reverse complement.
TCTAAAATGTATAAATCAGGTTTCTATTATGTCTCTAAAACTATTGATGAAGTAAGGGGTTTTAAATATTCTATTTCATCCGAAACATATGTCAAAGATCCTTGTTTTAATATACTTTCACAAATAATTGCTTTCATTCCTTAAAAATTGTAACAACTTCTGTTGAATGCGTTTTAAAGAATTTCTTTCATCATTCTGATTAATCTTTTCTTCCAGCTTCCCCATAATGGTGTATCAAGGAGATTTTACTTCCAATTAATTTTATAAGTTGAGCAGAATAGAGAGATAGTGCCCTGTTCAATGGCTTTTAGCAAATATTTCAATACCTGTAAAGCACCACTTTAATCTGGCTTAACAGTGTGCAGGCGTGAGTGGCAGGTGGCGTAGCGGTTAGTACGAGCATAGATTTTGCTCTATCAGCCGTCTGAGAAGGGTCATGGTGGAAATGCGTGTGCGGGTCGCACGTCTGATGGTTTATAACGATGAATAAGGCGCTTTGACGGTTATCTTACAATCACTCTGTCCTCCCGATCTGCTGGGGCATTAGGTCGATCGCTTCGACCCATATGACGAGCGATTCTCCGAATTGACCAACCTACCTCCTTCAATCAAATGATGCTACCTGTTTAAAACTCTGACAGTTGCTCGTAATGAGCTCGAATCCTGCGGCAAGGTATATTTTCAGTCATTGAAAGGTATCCCAAATTACAAAGCAACAGAAAATTTGACCATCAGATTGAGAATCGCTTCTTATGTACACCTGCTAAGTGAGCAGTTCCGATGCACTGTAGCACTCTCTATTGATTCATTGGACACCAAATTTTAATCATTTGCATGTTCGGTCCAATTGTCTTTGCATACGAAGTATGAGTACAATCTGGCAACTCCATCTTGATGCGTCGTTATTTATTTATTTTTTTGTTATAGAGTGCAGTTCAATGGTAAGGAAAGTAGGCAGGATTTAACCAAAAAGGAATACCTTTTCACTTTTTTGGATCACTCACATCTCTTTTACTCATAGTCTTTCATTTCTAATACAATGCACAACATCCCTGAAAAGTGAGTCTAATATGCATCTATGTTCTTTAGTCAGTTGATATTTCATCAACAAATATTTAATATTGCTTGTAGTATTGGGTAGGAATAAATTGTCCTGATGATTATGGAGCAAATTGTCTTAATTTGATGTAGTCCTGCTATATCACTCTGAATTTACAATTGTAAGACCAGTAAAAGGTCATTTTACGCTTAATGTTCTGAAATGTTATCGGTACTTTCGGGAGGAAAGGTGTACCTACTTTCTTTTGTTAGTGATGGCATCAATCCTGGCGAAACATTTAAATAAGAAGTTCGCCAAAATTTTGTACAGACACTTACACGATATTTTGTGAATTACACTATATTTCGTGAATTAAATAGAATGCTGAATTTTATTAAATTAAAACATTTGCACTGATAAAAATATTTAATTATAAAATTATAAGACATAAAATATTAATTATAAAATATGTAAATCGACATGTATTGGTGGAAGGAATTATGAAGATATTCAGGGTCTTGAATATCGGAACAGAAGTACAGCAAAAAAGTTCAAAAATTAAAAAGAAAAGTCACTCTTCAATGAGTTTTATATTTTTCAAAATTTTGAGTTTATTAATCATAGATATTCCGTACTCAATATCGATTAAAATATTTTTCTCTTAAATTTTCACAATCTCTTTTTAAAGTGCAGTATTAAACTGTATTAAAAAATTTCTGGATTTTATATATACCTATTTCTACGTTTTTTTTTTTTTTTTTTGCTCTCATAGAATTTCATTCAATTACTTAACTTTCAACAGAAAAAAACCATTTACCAGAGCATTAATGAGAAGAAAAGAAAGTTTAGTTTTATGGCTATAATAGCAGCAAACAAGAACGCTTTAATTAAGAGTTTAATTTCATACATCATCTTAGTCTAGGATTTCAAGGGATACCTTCGCAGGGAAATTTTTCATCTATGAATTTATTAAGTGCTTTATAATTTGTCGAAAAGCCTTTATTCAATGACATGAAAAAGATCTTTTTGTAAGAAAAGTCAACTTTCTTGGAGTGAGTAAAGAAACCATTTTTCAGCTGAAACCCTCATTTAATCATTTTTCATCTAATAAGATTATACTGTATTTTATGAATTCCTCCATGTGTCTTGTTTATTTATAAATAGGCTTCCCCAATTCTTGCTGCACCTGAAAACTACGTGTATCTTCTATGTTATATCATGCATTATTTACTTTTCGATATATTCCTCATCGCTTCCCACGCACTATCCCAACGCGGGGCTATTCAGGAAAATCAATAGGAAGAGAATTCCGGTGATTTTTGTCGACGCCGGGCTTTAATGGAAACTTTCAATTCATCGTCAGAATAAAATTGAGGACCATTGAGACGCCCGTTCATTTTTTGGAAGAGGCACGAGTAGGATGTAATAACTTGTCACTGCTTTAACCTCACCTTCATTTTGGGACGCCATTTTTTTTAATACTCAGCACACTCACGTCATTTGGAAATAAATGCATTAAATCGAGGATACTTGTAGGTTTCAGGTACAATATAAGAACCATATAAGTTTCAGGTACAAGCAGATAAAAAAATAGTGTAGTTAATGACCAAAGAAGCATTGTTTTTGAATCAAGCTTCGTGGAACGTAATTATTTGAACTCAAATATTTTTAAATATTCCATATATTTAAAAAAAAATGTTTTTTTTAATTAAGTGAAATAAAACCTTAAAGCATTTTCTCTAGCTTTTTAATGCCAGAAATAACAATGATAAATTTTCTATCATTAAATGTATATCCTGCAAGCACTTTATACATTTTGTGCAGTTTATGAGCAATGTTTATAAATACATATCGATAAAAAGTAATTTATTTCCTTAAAAACTCACTTTTCGTCATTTATTTCATCATAGTTAATTCTAATAATTATCAATTTAACTTTTCTTTGGAGTCTTTTAAAATGACTATTACATACTAGACAAATGTTAGCTTTAAGTTAAACATTTCGTTACATTCCGACAATTAATTTTTCTTTTTTCATATCGTACACTTTCTGAAAAGCAATGCATTTAGAAAAATATATCCCGTGCAAAGATTGTAGCTGCCATCTAACGAACCCCATATGTAATTATTTAAAAAATCCAATCTTGAAACCAATTTAAAATCCAATTTTAATGTGTTTACGCCAGTTCTTGGTCCGTGATTAGTAACAGATATTCTTTTGAGATGATAAAAAATTAATGAGGTTTAAACTCTTAACTTAAGAGTTTCTTTTAGTATATTAGAATCGTAATTTTTTTCGAGATGATAAAATTAATGAGAATCAACAATTTATTTTAGTATTACATGAATTGTACGCTCAACATTTATTCTATAATAAGATTAATGGAGTTATAATGTAGAATTTCGAATTTTATACCACATACTTGATCTCCCCTGTTGAAAATTAACACAATTTGAAAATGCTGATTTCAAGTATTAAACTTTCAAGTTTAACGGAAATTATGCATCATTTGCTTAATTTACTTACCATGTCATATTTAACAAGAATCCTACGGTAAATATTTTTTTTAAAAAATTATTTTTCCCATTACTCATCTAACGAGAGTGCACGAGCAATTTAAATAATTGTTACTTGATTTCGTAAACTAGAAAAGTTTGTAGCACTCCTTAATTCCATCTTCCCCAAAATCGATTACAGAGTTTATTTGGTCTCTCTTATTGATTAGATTAAATTACATAAAATGACCAGCCCCAATAGCCGGATTATCAGCTCGAAAAGGAATTTCGTTCGAACTTTATTATTTTAGTCTACGGTTCTCTGTGAATTTCGAAAGATTTGTGTCACGCGAACTTTTAATTAACTGGATTTACATTTTGAATTCAATCGTATCTATATACGTATCGGTTTTGCATTTCCGATTTTCACATTTTTGGTGTATTTGGTGCATAGAATATTTGTACTGAGAGAGATGATATTTATAATGGAGATAATTAGTATATATTTATGTTCGAGAATAAGAAAACTAAAAGGCTTCTAGAAGAGAACAGCTTAGTTAAAAATACGAGGTTTCGAGTTACATGACTTCGAGAGTTCTTATGAATTGGAATTTCTTAATCACATTCCGGCAAACAATCTTTCTATAATTCATTGCATTCAAAAGTAAGGAAACACTTATTACAAAATAGATGTAATTTTCTGAAAATGTAATTCATATTTTTTAGAATACATTTTGTTCATTGATCGTTATACATGTTTTCTCATTTTTTCAATTCATCTGTGCTTTCTAGAAAAACAGTTAAATTCTTGTAAGCTTGAATGTTGATAGATGTGTTTGATATTCTTGATCACGCAAGCTGTTCGTTAACTTTCAAAACGTTTCTTCAAAATAAACTGCTGTTTGTAGAAAATGCAACACCATGAAGGAATCATCAGAATCAAATGAAATTCGCAGCAAATGTCAATTATAGGATATTATGCAAATTAATAAAGTTTCAGAGCCATCGCGCGTGCGCGGCGCGCGCAGCGCCCTCTGAATTGATGCTGAAAGCGTATAAATAAAGTGCTGTAGCGGGACGTTGAAAAAAGTCTATGATTATTTGTTAGTGGCAAACGTTTAGTGAGACCTGAGTATGCCTCCACGACGGAAGAATAAGAAATTCAAGCAACTTACGGAGTTTGAACGAGGGAGGATAATCGGCCTTCGAGAAGGAGGATTTTCCTATCGCGCAATAGCAGCTCGTATGCAGCGGAACAGTTCCACAGTGATGCGAGTTTGGAAGCAGTGGACCGACGAGCACCGAACAACTCGAAAAACAGGCACTGGACGACAGAAGGTGACGTCAGAGCGCGATGATCGACACCTGCTCCGCATGGCGGTGAATGATCGCACAGCTTCCTCCAGGCAGCTGGCAGCACGTTGGTCTACTGCTACAGGTGTACAATTGTCGGCTTCGTCAATTCGTCGTCGTCTGCTGCGCCGTGGATTGCGTGCAAGGGTGCCTTTATACAGGATTCCCCTCACGGCGAATCATCGACGGCTGCGTCGGCAGTGGGCTCTTGAGCACAGAGACAGGCGAGCTGATTGGCACCAAGTTGTCTTTTCAGATGAATCACGCTTCAATTTGTGGACCCATGATGGCCGTGTTCGTGTTAGACGTTATGCCGGTCAACGCTGCCTTCCTGAGTGTATTATTGAACGACATAGTGGTCGAACACCCGGAGTTATGGTCTGGGGTGCGATTTCGTATCATGGACGATCCAATTTGATACGAATTGAGGGTAATCTCAATAGCAACAGGTACGTCCGTGAAGTGCTACAGCCCGAAGTCGTTCCTTTCCTTCAAGGCATCCCTGGAGCTATCTTTCAGCAGGATAATGCACGCCCACATGTTGCGCGGACTGTTCGAGACTTCTGTTCAGCACAACGCATGCAACTTCTTCCTTGGCCTGCTTATTCACCGGATATGTCGCCTATTGAGCACGTGTGGGATATGGTTGGTCGGCGTCTCGCTCGTGATCCGCGTCCTGCAGTTTCCAAAGACGAACTTTGGTTGCGCATACAAGCGATATGGAATTCTCTTCCTCAAGCAGATATTCAACATCTGTTTGACTCCATGCCACGTCGTATAGCAGCACTTATTGCAGCGCATGGTGGCTGCACCAAATACTGATTTCGGACGCTTAATTTGTTTCTTTTGTTTTGAAAATTTCATCATTTATTTGTATCAGTACAAGTCGTTTCTGCATTAAATTTCATTTGATTCTGATGATTCTTTCATGGTGTTGCATTTTCTACAAACAGCAGTATATATAAAAAACAATCACATGTATGCCTACGAAGTTTCTTTAAATTACATTCTCACTTAGTAACCCACTTTTATTAATCTGTCATTTCCTAAAAGTTAATACTCCCGTCTCAAACTATTTTGGTGATCTCAGTAGACAAGTGATCACAATCACAAGCTCATGGTTGAAGTAATTTCAGCAAAATCGTGGAATCGAGTCCTGATGCCAATAAAAACAAGTTGTGTAGCTGGGATGATGCTCGTAATATCTGTCGGGACTCCATGTCCACTGTTGAAATGGTGGGGAATTTTGTAAAGTGGGGTTCAAGCTCAGGTATAGACCTCATCATCTAACTGCGGTCCAATAAGATAATGTTAGTCTTCTGTATCCCTCACGTTACTTCAAAATGCAACGTATGCAATCAGTCAATCAAGAAATTTCAGATATATTACACTTGTTTGAGAACACCAAGCTTAACTTCGTTTTTAGTTACTTTTCTAAAGCTATTTTTATAAGTATGTTAAGTTCGCGCTATTAACTAGTTGATACATTCTTCTGTATATAGAGCACATTTCCCAACAGAAAAATATGTCTTAATACATGTAGAAATAAGAAAAACAATAAACTAGAAATAGGACCGTAGAGTCAAAATAAAATGGGTATGGTAAATGGAGGGGGAATAGTGGAGGAGGTATCGGAAAGTTTTAATTATTAATGAAAATAAATAGAGAGAGAAATTGATATTTTTCACTATTCTTAAGACTTCATTACATAACCATCCTCCAGAGATATGCTTTTCTCCCAGCGTTTTTTGATCTTTCGAAGACCATAATTGTAGAACTCAGCAGATTGAACTCTCATTTTTCCATATCGTGCATTATTTCAGTCTACGGCTTCCTGAAGTCAAACAAATTAACATGAATGGTTGCAATTTACAATATTAAGTATATGTTAATCAATTAATATGCAGAAATGTTTTTCCGGTTATCTCGGTTATTTATCTATAGTAATTAAATATTCAAGTTATCCGTCCACTTGGGTGATGTTAATCTTGTAGCATTTTCCTATTTGAAAAAGTACTCTTAATAAAGGTCATATTCTATAATATTCTTTGAAAATAGATGTTAGAAATTTTGTCTTTTGTAAAATATAAATGTTGAAATCTTTTCTTTTGTGTGTATGTGTATGTGTGTGTTTGTAATTTGAATTAAGATATTCCATTTACAAAATTTTAGTCCAACTCTATTTCGTTGAGTTTGCAGCGATTCTCTTCTGGAAAAACGTTTGATGTCAAAAAAAGGCCATGATAACTTGCCAGATGAGACGTCTTTTCGGCCTGATGAAACTCGCCATTCATCACGAGACTGCCGATAACTGAAATGGACACTGTCTCAATTTTAACGCAATTCAGCAGGGAAGGGATGAATATCAATTGCAGTAATGGTTTAAAAAGAAATCAAAGCAACCTTCTGTACAAACTAATGCTTCTTTTCATCATAATCACGATGATCCTGGATGGGAAGTATGCAGCGACTCTCTTCTAAAACAATGCTTGAAGTTACAAAAACACATTGCTAACTTGCCAGATGAGATATCTTTTCAGCCTAGTTGGTAGGAGCGCATTCTTCGGACATTCTGGTGCAGAATTCAAAACAGCAACCTCATCCAAGGTCACCATCAACTACTATCTCCCCTCCAAATCGCACGGGGTAGAATAACATCTCCTGATGTTTCGTCCAGTGCCGAAAGCTCATAAATTTAAATATTTGTTTTTCTCCCTTTTTTGTTTACTATGCATCTTTTTTATTGTTTGTAATCTCTCCTCTAGGGCATCCGCTTTTTCTAGAGCATTTCGATGATTTCATTCATTCGAATTAGCAGGATCCTCAGACTTATGTATTATGTAAATTGTCAGTCTTTCACTCTTAATGTTAGGAAACTTAATACTCTAGATTACTTAATTGAGATACAATTTTCTAAGAAAAAGGCTCAATAGGAAAACAGATGTGGAAGATTTGATTTCTATTTAGTGTTTTGAACTTAATATTTTCCTTCTCGAAATGTTATGTACACATCATAGTCAGGATTCAACGTCCTTTTTGTTAGCCTTTTACATAAATAAACACATTTGAAATAATATTATAAATAAATTATTGTTAATAGTATTAACGATCCTATTAATTAAAATTTGCATGCATATTGAAATAATAAATATTTTATGGACATAATAAATATTTTACTGTGATTCAAATGTAATGAACTTTCGAGTCTTAATTAATGTAGTCTTAAGCATTCACAACGCGAATAAATATCCACAAGTTAAGATGTATCTGAAATATTTGTTCCTTATCAAATGACAAAGAATATACTTTGAATTAATTAACGTTATCTCTCAAAGTTACTGTGATTTCATCAATAAGATGACATATAGTTAAGGCGTGAAAGACTGATACTTGAATACAATTTGCTTTTCTCGGGCATAATATCTTTTATAACTATTACCAAACATCCTTTATCAGTTTACCATTCGAAAATAGTTCCATCTTCTTTGCAATCAACATGGCTGCAGAATAGCTGCTTTGACAATGGTAGATGGTTGTAGTAATAATGAATCTAACATCGTTTGTGAGCTTTCAGATGTAATTTAAGTTCAATTGAGTTAGATGTTTTTACTTCTATATTGCAATTGATATACTCAATATATTTTGTTTCAAGAAGATTTTAGATATTATGTTCCTTCAATTCAGCGACCATCTTCTCTTCAAATTAAAGACTTAATTTTTAATTCCGCTTTGTGAAAAAAGTAACCTTTTCTCCCAACGATCATTTAATTTCATATCTTCATGAACAACTTTTCTTTTATTAGAATTCATCCTTGTTATGGACCAAAAAAGAATTCAAATAAATGTTAGTTAGGGAATGTTGGTATATTATACAGAGAAAAAAATTTTTTAAAGTGAATTTAGAATTTTTGTTTTCTAATTATGTACTATAATTATGTAAAAATCGTTTATTCAAAACGTAATTTTTTCCACTCCAGTTTTTGTTCTATTAACCAAAAGTTTTGAATTTCAATTCTCTTCCGATTCCTGTCATCAAACAAACGTTGTAGTACCAATTGTAGTTTAATTTAAATGTTCCCCTCCATAAAAATGTGATTGGCTTCTAAAGTGTCTAGGTCTTATAGAGATATTTATAAAATTTAAAAAAAATTCAATTTGCGAAATAAATTATCAAGTGGATTAAATTTATAAAATTCCCATGCACTTTTCTTAAAGTTTCATACCAGGCATTTAATCTGAAATGGAAATATTTCAACTTTATCTGATAATCACCTTAAGTAAATTACAAAAATCACGTTATAATTCTATTATAAATAGTATTGATTATAAAGTTCATAATTATTTTTCAATTATCGCAGGAAATGGTTTGAAAGAAAGAACTATCAATGTTTTAATGCAAGTTAGTGGATTCTACGCAATGTTTGCTTACAATCAAATAAATCATCCTTGAAATTGCACGCAGACACTCTGCAATATTTGAACGACTCATGGAAAAAAGAGTTTGAAAATCTTTTAGTTAAAACAAGGCGAATAGGAATTTTTTTGAGTGTTTGTTTCATGTGTATTCAGTTAACTCTATTCTCATATCTTACGAAATCTTCTAATATTCTGAACCAATCAAGGCCAGTAAAAAGAATTTAGATTTCATTTTCGTTTTATTCATCCCCATTTGATCAGAAAAATTGACTGAGTGCTAATTTGAATACTTGTTGTGGTTTATTTTTCGATAAAAATGGCAGATAAACAGGTTTATCTAAAATCTTTTCGTTTAGGTATAAACATCCATCAATAGGTGAATAATTTCTTTCCTTAAATTCGACAATCTTCCTAACTTTAGCAAGTAAATATTAGTTTGCTTCTTCTGTATTAAATTCATAGCATCTGAATAGGTCACAAGATCATCAGCACCCTGACTGGGTTCATGGCAATAAATTCTAAGTATACAAATGATGAAAATTCTTTTCGTGATATTTTAAATGTAAGAATGATTTCACTTGAAAATATATTCTTATGACTGGTTTCAATTATTCTAAAGGACTGAAAAATTGAAATCATATGTTTCTTCCAAAGATATTAGTCAGAAAGTATAAAAAAAAGGAAACATAGGGAGAAATAACTTTAACATAATTGTGTACTAAAAAAAATTAATTTCTTATTGACCAATCCACACTGACAAACGCTTACGTCATTTATACAAGAAGAACATTCTAGATAACGTCGCGATTTCAATGACCTACACAACACTTTGGAATTATAAATGGCTTAAATATATGCAAAAATAAAAAATAATAATAATAGACTTAAAAAAAGAATATCTAACACGACATTTTCAAAAGAAATATACTTGTGCAACTGTATAAGAAAGAAAGCCTTTCTTAGACTGGGGATAACAGAATACAAACTTTCACGTAAACCGGTCGTATTCGCTACTCGAAAGGTAAAAAAAAGAATGTGGGTTCAGATTTTGTGAATTATAATCTTCTGATATTGTTATTTTTAAGGACGCTTCAAATCAGTTAAATAAAAGTTGAGTGTATTTCAAACTTTGATACATTATAAAGAGGTTTACTGGCTAACATAAAGGGATCCATATAAACTTTATATCTGAGATGTAGATATAATTAAATAATCTCAGTAAGAACTTCCGTAGTGTTAGTTTTAAAACATTTGAATGCTCAAATAATTTCAACAGTTTCTGAGAAATTACTCGGTTAGAAAAAAGCGACTCTATCACAAAACATACAGGACGATCATAATCAATGATATTTTTGTTATGCATCTAAATTCTTGTAAATTTTATCCTTCAAATCAAAATATGTTTTTCTAAATAATTATTTTCTTATATTGAGATATTCTGAATGAATGAATTATACGAACTTAGTATTATTTGCAATCTAAACTAAAAATGAAGTAAACTCTAAAAAATATTGTTGAAAATTCTACAATGCTGCAAAGATACAACAGTCATTCCCAGAAGCATTTTATATATAGATTACTTTATACTAGATAATATGATAGTAATTTCTGAAATGATTGAAGATCACACTGATAAATAAAAAGTTCAAGAAATCTATTTGATGTAACATTTGCTATAGCTAACAGAGAAATTGGCATTAAAAAAAAGGGGAAACCGTCCTTAAGCTTTAAAGAATTTTATAAGTTATTCAAGAGGTACACTAATTTTTTGTCTAGCACAGAGCAACATATTTGTGAAAAAAAAAAAAAACAATATCAGGCGCGATTTAGCCTAAAAAAGTTACAAATATGCAAGAATGGCGATTTTAATATGGAAGTGAATTTTCAAGTCAATTAAACGTCTGTAAAAATATTTTTTTAAACTGGCCTATATTTCACTGTTTGATGACAGTGATTCTCCCATTCCAAAGAAATACTACTCGTTAATGCAAGAGATGTTAAATTTATTTAATTCTTTGAAATTCACCAAATAACTCACACCTACGCAATTCATCTTAAGTGGTACATGATCTGAGTCTGACGACATTGCGTTTGAATAATAATAAATTTCAATCAGAATTTCGCCATTTTGTTTCTAGTCTTGGCATTATAAGTACGAAATATTATTGTTTTTAATTTCTGTTAATACAAACAGTCCCGATTTAATTTTATATATTTTTTGCAATGAATAAATAACAGCAGAGGTTTCTATAAAGCATTGAACACTTAATTAAGATTTTATTAAATATAAATTATTTGTTACCATTAAGAAGTTTACTCTCTGAGTAATATACAGTCATCACTAATCTTCAGTGTATGAACAAAATCTGCTCTTGTTAACGACATCAAAATATCATCTTTATTTTTGGAGTACAAACTATTAAATTTTACGAGTGGTGCTATTCGCCTTTATATAAAATTTGTTTACAAATTTATAAAATATTTTAGTACAATATATGGAGGTATATGTAGTTTTAACTTTAAAGTATAATACTTAGGTGTGCCTACATTACTCAAGTTTATTAACAAAATTAATGTGTATAATTTCTGTAATAAATTTAATCAGAGAGTATGAAATTAGAATATTTGGATTTGACTAATTTACGTAATATTCCTACATTATATACGCCATAAACTTCAGTATTCTTCCTCCATTCAACATAATTTAGTGTCCATCTAAGCTTAAAATATTATCCTAAGGTATATTTATAATTAATGTTTATCAGATGAAAGATAATAAGTGATTAGACATTAGTCAACAATTCCGTAAGAAATACAGAACAAAAATTATTATTTTCGTAATATTAAAATAATTGTTAAGCTTCTCTCGTATAACAAATTGAATAATACGTCTGTATGAATTGTTATTTAATGTTATATTTCTCGTTCCGTGCGTAAAAAAGAAGGTTATTGAGAAGCAAAATGTAAACGTTAGTCGAATGCATTTAGATAATTTTAAAAACTAAAAAGTAAATATTTTTGGATGAAATCGGATTTATGTCACTAAAATTGGAGTGAAAACATCTTTTGAAAGAGATTGGCAAAACGTTTGCTTCTTTGGCGTTATGACTAACGATACTATTCGAATATATTAGTGTGGTTTAGAGTGAATATTGTAGTTTAAAAACAGTACATCAAAATATATGAGTCCAGAATCATTTAATTTTATTAGATACTTTGGAAATTTAAATATTAAAGAATTTCTGTGCCTTGTATCTTATTTTTTACTTTTCAACTCCTAATATTTCCAATGAAGTTCACCCCCACTGCGTTTAATTGTTTAAATCCATAAACAAAATTCAATGGAAAAAATACAATAAATAAAAATGTTAAATACTAGCATTCTCTTCACTAATCATTATATAAGTACTAATATTATTTACATAATTCTTTAATTAGAATTTGACACTTTATTAATAAATCAATAATTTTACGCGAAATAAAAAAAATATAAAAAAAAATATAAAATATAACATGAAAGAATTCCCATTAATCAAATTGAATTTAACTCATTTTTTAATATCACCTATGAATACAAAATAAAATATACTACAAAATAATAAAATAGAAAAAAAGATAAATCCTTCAAATTATTGTTAAAGGATATATATTAATGATAATAAGAAAAAAAAAATCATTCCACTGTTTATACATGTATTATACTAGTTAACAGGGTTAGGAAAAGTAAAAAAAGAAGAGGGTGATATATTAACTGATTTTGAAAAATATTCATGAATTAACGAGTTTTATTACCTTTTAATATGCTGATTAGTATGTAATAATACAATATTAAAGTAAGAGTAAAATTAAACAAAAAAATAAATAAAAACATAAAAATGTGTAAAATACCTCTTAACATTGCGTTACAGGTTTTGATTGCATTAAAATGCATTAGCCTTCTGTTTGATACAATATATCCCAAAAGGATTTAGCGTCATTAATTAAACAAACCAACCAACCATCAAGAACTCAATTAATCCGCCTCAATGTTAACATAAAAAAAAAATCCATCACATGAGGCTAAATCTAATCCAATAACGATGTATAGAAAATCATTGCAGTTGAGTTTCCTATGTACTAACTTTAATGGAGATATAATGATTTCTACTTGAATTTACTACATGATAAACATATTTATCACGTCACTTCATCTTTCCCCAGTGAACAATTCCTTTTCTTATTCTTATACCAGTTTGTTTTTTTCAGTTATTTTAATGCGCTTAGTAGAGCTGCCGCTGTTCCCAAGGGATATTCGATCATTCTCTTAACTGCAGTTTCTGTTTAAAAACAAATTCCACTTCCGCCACTTTGTAAATATTAAAGTTATAAGTTCTGTCCTGTTCTATGGAAAAACGGGATATTCCTCTAAAATCCCATTCCTCCGAGAATGAGATAAATAAACACGATTGTATGATTATTGTTTAGTGTCTCGAGATGAGATTTTCTCTGTCAGCAATTGTTTTTTAAATCTGCTTTTGAATGCAATTTAGAATTTCTCTCTTAATGTAACCTTTATAAATAAATTTAATTATTTAAGCATGTGAACTATTGTGAGGGGAAAATCAGCGATAAAATATTAAAAGTGACTTGGGTAGTCATTACTCATTTCTGGAAGTTTTTCTCCCAAAATAAATTTTAGTTATTTTATGGATGTCTTTAATTTAATGCTTAATTATCATTACATAAAATTCCAAAACAACGTATGAACACATTCGAGAACTAAGACTTAAATTTTCATTCAGAATTATGTTTTAAATTATTTGTAATTAATACCAGTATTTAAGCTAAATGACATCACAACCTATAATTTTCTTCTTATATTTTGTTTTACTTTAAATTACGGACGAAGAAGAGAGAAGATATAAAAAAAAACATCACTAGGTTATTCGGGCATGCGTTTAGTACTGATTAAAATTTTAAAAGAGAAACATGAAATAAAAAGTTCGTTGGCAGTTGTACCTGCAGAGTTATTGGGAAAGTCTCATTATAAATCCTGGATCAAAAGTACAAACTGTATAAATACTGAATTAAGAAATTGAATTAAAGTATTGTATTACGTTTACTAAATAATTCATCTGATCTATTTATGGCGGTGTCTTAGATATTTAGTAACCTTAGCACACAAAATGCATGCTTAAATTTTAGCGCATGATTATAACTATTGAAGACACAGTTGCATTAGTGAATCTATACTTATTTTGCTTCTTTTTGAATCATTTTTAATAGAACATTAACCATTTCAATTTCTATTTACACTTCTATAATCTTGAGGAAATGTTTATTCTGATAGATTCCAAAGATAATTTATCCAACAATTTTTAAAAAAATTATATTGGGAAGAAGCACATAAAGAAAGAAACATGTGAGCAATAACGTAAGAGTAGAAACAAAGTTTCTATTCTTGGACGTTTGGATTATATTTTACATAAAAATATACTCATGGACAAAAAAAATTAGCGTACCAAGAAGGAGTCGTCAAAATAAAATGAAATGTTAGATACATACATAATGACCACTTTGATATAAGCAAATGATTAGAAAATCAAAGAAAAATGATCATTTATTTCATAGAATAAGGCAAAAGAACGGAGGATTTAATACCCTATAGAACCCCCTGTAGCGCGAAAGCATGATGGGATACGATCGAGTATTGAGGCATACAAGTTCTGTATGATGTCTTGAGACATTTCGTCCCATATTTGCTGTAACCTTGCCTCTAGTTCGTTCAAACTCATGGGATACCCAACTCGTCGTCCCAAATGATCCCAGATAGGCTCGATTGGAGACAAATCTGGGAATCGGGCAGGCCAAGGAAGGGTAGTAACAGTGAGGAGACAGTCTTGTGACACCCTTGCCATGTGAGGCCGAGCATTGTCTTGTTGAAAAATGGCTCCTGAGTGTCATTGCATGAGTGGCAACATATGAGGTTGCAGGATGTCATGGACATACCGCTGGGCTGCCATGGTGCCACGGATCAATACTAGGAGTGGACCGTGTATTGTAGGTAATGGCATCCCATACCATCACACCAGCTGTGGGAGCGGTGTGTCGAAGTAAAGCAAAGGCAGGATCGAGGCGTTCTCCACGGGGTCTCTACACACGAACACGATTATCATCACTGCTGAGATTGAATCTGGATTTGTCGCTAAAGACGACCTGGTTCCATTCCTCTGCAGTCCAGTTTCCTCGTGCACGGCACCACTCCAAACGGAGGCGTCGTTGGGTGGGCGTCAAGAGCAGCACATGTAATGGGCACCGCGATCCCAAAAGTACTTCAGCCAGGCACCTTCGTACAATTCGAGAAGACACAGGACACCCTAATGAAGGTGGTACCTGTGCCTGGATGGCGGCCGATGAAGCAGTTGGCTGTACGCGTGCATTTCTTACGATGTGGCGCTCTTCACGACGACTGGTCTGTCGAGGGCGTCGTAAGCCTAGTCTTCGTGTAAATGACATCTCTCGGATCCACTGGTCCCAACACCTCCTCACAACACAACCAGAGCAGCCTAATTGAAGAGCTACTCGCCTAGCTGACCACCCAGCTTCGAGCATGCGGAGGATTCTCCCCCTCTCAAATTGCGACAGCCTCTCATATTGTCTACGAAAACGGCGTAATGGCATGTCTACCACAGCTATACCTTTGTAAACGATTCAGCACACTCAAACAAGCTTTGGTTACCTGTTTTATACTCCCCGGAGAACGACGTTAAACGCCTTATACTGGATATACGTAATGCGCAATCACGGTGTATTTCTAATCATTTGCATATCTCTTCGACATGTACCATCATGCCAAGTTTCGTTACGATCCCGCAATTATTTCTTGGTGCGCTAATTTTTTGTACGTGAGTTTATATAGGAAATTTTATCTTTTTTTGAGAACTAAGGCAGACAAATAATTGAATAATGAACACAAAAGTTGAACTGAACGTATCCAACTCCTTGTCAGAATTTAGATAGTCAAAGTGTTGTTTCTTATTTAGCAATTCATTTTTTATATTCAGTTACGACATTTCAGATACCCACGTTGCTGTTTTTTGAGTTACAAGAACCTTACAAAACATAATTGGAATTGTCTGGATGTCAAACGAAATTCTAGGTAACTTTAGATTATGTGGAAGGGAATTTATTGCAATTTAAGTAATCGGAAAAGAGAAAGCGTTTCGTGTCTGATTGGATTTATTGAAAAAGTGACGCAGACGATGAAAAAACTTATTTAAGCGAAAAATGTATAAGAAAAAGAAGCCTTTTTTATCAGTCTGACAGATTACAAATTATCGTCTGTAATTTATTTAATACTATCTTACCATGAAAAATAAACAGGGTTCAATGAGACCCATACTAAGAGGCTTTGAACATCCGTGTGGGAAAAATTAAGAAATTTTGAAAAATAAATCTACAAAATATTCAGTGGAACAGATACTAAAATAAAACTTTCAAATTGATTCAACAACTTCTGATTAAAAAAATGTAAAGCTATTTGTAGATGGGCTTCCTTGATAAGAACTGGAATGCAAAGAAACGCTTTTTTAAAAATCGAATATTAGAGGAGGAGGAAAAATAAATAAGAAAACCTTATTTCGAGTAAACAGATTACGAATGAATTTTCTGTGATGAAATATTCCACAGTGAAACATTCGAGAGCTGATGGAGTAATGCGAAAACATTTTAAGTATTTGTCATGAAACGAATGAAAATTTCATGAAAAGGGAGCCCAAAATTTATTGGAACAATGCGTGATATATATTTAATATTGTAATAGGTTTTTAAATTAAATGCAAATATTGTACCCAGATAAAAAAAAAATGGGAAGTTTTCTACCACGTACCCAGAAGTAACATTTAATGACTTGGAATTCCTCCATTATCTATTTTTGCTACAATGAGGGACATATTTTTACACAGTAATGGAAATCAGTTGAACTTTGTTGGTGGGAACAGTTTTGAACTACCATTGAAATTTTTTTTGTCCTTTGCATATTTAAAATGCCTTTGTCAACTCATCCATAAAAGAATTCATTGTCGTTGCGCTAATTATGTGCTTTTACTCCTGTCACTGTAACAGTGCGAGTTACGGGAGAGGGTTGAAACAAAATAAAATCAATTAAAAGTTTAACCTACATTTCCTTAATTTTCTACGGTTCAGTTTATCTTGTTACTAATTCCTTCGAGTTAGGAATATTTTTCCTTCTTATTCTCTAGCCTCAATATTCTCACTTATGATTCTTATAAGTTCATTGTGATTATTTCTTCAAGTATGATTTTAAATGAAGAATTCACGAGAAGAAAGTAAGGTAACCTAAGCGAGGCCAATGTACTTTTGAATATGTACCAAAGAAGTGTCAATTATATGAATAATCTAGTAAAGATCTAAAAATGTCATAAAGAACTTTCGATAGTGTTGAAGAAATGCTATACATACTCTTAAAAAGAACATTAAATATAAAGTAAATTTGTAAGTAATAATGAAAATTTTATCTAATGAGTAATAAACTCTTCGGAACATTTCGATAAATCGAAGTATTCTCACAAACATTCTGAAATACAGATTATATTGCTAAAGGAAAAATTAAATTGCGCTCAAAACTATAGTATTTGTAATACAAGAAGAGAATTTGTCAACTTCTAAAAATTTACTTCCTGACAATAAAGAAAAAAATATGGAAAAACATTGAAATAAATACATAAGCAATTTGAAATTTAGTTGCAAATAAACACCAAAACATGACAATCATAAGCAAGTAACATCATATATATATATATATATATATATATATATATATATATATATACATATATATATATAAAAATAAGTATAAAATATGAATTAACTTTAGAAGTTTTTAAAGAACATAAGTACTATTTTAATAAAAAAATATTGTATCACATCAATTTTCAGCTAATGACAGCTCGTTTTTGCAGAAATACAAAAAATTCATTAGAGAAATCCAAAATAGTTTCGTAATAGGGTATGTGGATGATTTATTTAGTAATTAGGCTATTATTTGCAAATAGCACTATTATAAAACTAATAATAAGCACCTGGAATTAAGTAAAACTTTCATTGAAAGTTAAAATTATGTCACGAAAATAATATAAAATAACTGCTCTTAAAAGGCGTTTTCAAATTAATAATATAAAATATTACTATATATTTGTAGTGTGTGTGCAAGGACTATAAAGGATATATTAATGAAGAATATTAACATGTTATAAGAGGTAATCTAAATATTGTTAAGGATAAAAAAAAGCCTTATAGGTATTGTGACTAAAGTTATAAGTTTCAATATTACTATTTCGAACAATATTAATAAAAACATTATTGAAAGTATTAATAATTTCTTAATTAACTTGGCTATTATATATAATATGTCTACTGAAGGTTTTAAAGAGTATACATTTTATATTAATGGATAATTACAATATCTTAAATTATTAAGAGAGAGAGATAAAAGAGGTAACTAAGTTGAGAGATATATAAAGTTCTATTAAGTAGTTAGAAGATATGATTTCATTATTCGCGTCGAATTATCGACGTCCTTTTTCGTCGAGGTTTTCACCGTTGGAGGGATATGGATTCATCATCAAGCACCGGAAATAAGCGAAAATCAAAATATCGCTTAGCTTCCAGTGAACTTTTTCCGAAATAGGCGAAGATGAAAATATTAATAATTTTTTAACTAACTTGGCTATTAAATAGAATTTTTCTACTGAAGGTTTTAAAGAGTTTCTCTTTTATATTAATGAAGAATAGAAATATCATAATTTTAAAATAAAAGAGACAACTGAGTTTATAGAGATATAGAAAGTTCTATCAAAATGTTAGGAGGTAAATTTATTATTTGCGTTGAATTGTTGACATCTTTTTTCGTTGAGATATGGATTTATCCTTAAGAAACGGAAATAAGCAAAAATCAAAACATCGCAGTGCTTCCAAAGTACCTTTTCCAAAATTAGCGAAGATGATCCCATTGACCAGAAAAGTTATGATGAAGAATTTTTGAGGTGTTAAGGATGTCATGATCAAGAATACCAGTAAGTGATACTCAGATGTCAGTGAGTCATGATGATTACTAAAAACAAACAATTTTCAATGTTGCGAGCTCCATCTCTTGGAATTTCTATGGATTTATTGAATGAGCTTCATATATACAATATATACACACATTTATAAGGTAAATCTATACATAAACGTCAAAATGTTTAGTCCGATTGGGACCAATATTTGGATGTACTACTGAAAAAATTGATTGATTGATTGAGAAACAACACTAGGGCCATTGACAACGAGCCTCGTAGTTTTGAACATCGGTCAAGGGACGAGGAAGATACCACATACGGCACCAAATTTCCATACCATATCTAGGGGAGGACTTAGAGCCTTAACGGATGAAATGTGCATCATCTCCGAAATACAGCGGGTCATTACTGGAAATTATAAATTTGTTCACAGTGTTTGTTTTATCTAGAGGAAAATTTAGTGTATATATGCCATTTGTTATAAGTATTCAAGGAGAATATGAGAGTTTTGTAGTACGATTTACGTTTTAATTTCTTACTTTGCTTATTAATAACATTTGTACTTGTGTGATTGTTTATTTAAATAAATTAATATAGAGGTGTTGTTCTCATTTGATATTTTATTGTATTTTATTTTCTTAATCTTAATGAATATTCTTAGTTCATTCAGAATTTTGTTTTTTTGAAAACAATTTTTATTAGGATTATTACAGAAAATTAAAATTGAATGGCTAAAGATTTTATTGAAAATAAAATGGTTTGGATCCTATAAAACATTATTTAAATATGTGTTTCTTCTGAAATAGGAAACTAAATTACTTTATATTCGTTCTATGTTTCTTTATTTTTGTAATAGCTTCAAATTTATAAAATATTCATACCTTTAATTAATTTATTCTAATGAATTTTGTATGTACAATAGAATCATATTCTATTCATAAGTATTTATTTAATAATTATTTTTTATTCTAATTGTTGTTTTATATATTATAATGATTATTTTTCTTTAGATATTAGATTATATTCAATATTTCTTTATATTTTTATAATTTATATATATATATATATATATATATATATATATATATTCAGCGGGAAGCGTATGCGATGTTCTTCAGTTAAAGATAATATATGTCAAAGGAATACGATTCCTGGCTTAAAAACCAGTTATGTCTTAAATTACGCGTAACAAATGTAATATATTTTTATTTTAACTTAAACACAAATTATTCCAAAAGAGATTTACAGTTACTTTCCGTAGCAGTGTGGCATACCGTTCTACTTCTGGATTACAATTTAGGTACAAAAGTCGTATTCTTAATTCTCCACAAGGACATTGATTTAAAGAAAATCCTAGTCCTATAAACAACTGAATGATGAAATACTAACAGACAAGTGAAACACATATGCAGATGTAAAATACAATACTATTGATACA
Source organism: Nephila pilipes (assembly GCA_019974015.1). NCBI lineage: Eukaryota > Metazoa > Arthropoda > Arachnida > Araneae > Nephilidae > Nephila > Nephila pilipes. The sequence continues at coordinate 11,043 of BMAW01046506.1, read as the reverse complement.
TTACATTTATTAGTTACATTGCAATACTTTTTCCATCTCCAATGAGTTACAAATATTAGGAAGCTGAAATTTGCTGAAATTCTGAGTATTACGTTTTCCGATATCACAGATTATCGTAAAAGAAAAGTTAGCAGATAAAAACTCGTAAGAAAATGTTTATTTAAATAGCAACGTATTTAGATATTCCACAATCAATAAAATTTGATGTAATAGTTTATACAGGCTGGATTCTGTAAAATAATATAGGTGTTTTAAAAAACTATGATGTAAAATAATTTAGACATTTGGAAATAATAGATAGGTAATCTTCAGTCTTTAGTGTGTGAGTTTTATAATGTTACAGAACAGATTTTATGTCGATGCATCAGAACAAATTAATTAATGAGTTTACTCAAGAATAATTATCCGAGTATTGAGTGAGTAGAAATGGAAAGGATGTTTTAATTTGCATACAAATTAAGTTAATTTTACATTAAAATGAAACCTTACTCGTGTTTTCGTTCCACTGCTTTACAAACACAGATATGACTGACAGGAAATAATAGCTTTTAACTCCTTTCTAGGACTGTCATCAGTAATGGCTATTGCATTTATAATTATTCTTCGTTTGTTCTCACTTATTTTCAGGACGAAATACACATACATACACATATGCATCGGGTAGATATATAAAATTTTCTCCGATATATTCAATCCTAGTGATATAATCGTTCAACCAAATGAATGGAAATTTCAGATGTTATTTGAGGGTATATGCTGAGAATTGTGATTATTTAAAACATCATAACTCTCCCAGTTATTGTTACAATGTAAAAGTTTTGAAATTTTGGAATTTTAGTATCAAATTTTTTCTAATTTTAAAAAACCGTAATCTACAGCGTTGAAACGACATACGTACGACGAAAACTGTCAAAATCTTATAACACAGTATTTTTTTTCTTTTAATGTTTCTATTTTATTTATTTGTTTTTTATTTTAGTTTTTGTCATATTTTTCATCATTAGTATTTAGTTGTACAATAATTTGTATGTATTATTAATCTGTTTTTACACTGTATTACTATAAATATATCTTTAATGTTAAGTATTTTTTATATAATATTTCAATATTTCTCAATACAGTATTTCTTAAACATATTCCTCATACTCTCTTTTTCTGCTTCATTTATAATTTTTAAGCTAGATTTTATAATTTTTTTAGGTTATACCTTTTCTTTATTTTATTGATTTAAATTCTTTTTCAAATTTTGGTTTTTTATGCTCTTATTATTTTCATTCTTACTATTACACATCTTTTTTTATTATTATTAAATATTTTTGAATGACGTAGTTTAATCAAGTCTGGGTTAAGCATTGTTATACTTTTTTGCAGATTATATTATAATTTAGTGACTAGCAGTTACCATATTTTTAGTTAATCTATACATCTATACACGGTGTTTTACTATAATGGTATATATATATATATATATATATATATATATATATAAAATATCGAAAACAAATAAAGTAATTCCCGTGCACCATTAGTATCACACAGAACTTACAAAAGTATGTAAAACGGATATGAAACAAATTAAAGAAAAGACAAATTACAAAGAATATAGTGAAGGAAAAAAATTAATTAAGCTGAAAACAAATTCTTAAGTTTCAAAAACAAATCGATAATGCAACAAAAACAAACGATGAATTCACAAAACCAAGCTGCGTGGTCACAAAACCAAGCATTGTATATAGGTACCAATTGAAAACAATCAATTTAAAAATAAAGTGACGCAGCTTTACCTCAAACATGTTGGAAAAAATTTGGAGACCAGTTTATTTTGATAGCTCCAAATATGAATCTCAAGCATTTTATGTCAAAATTTAATTTTGAACAAAAAATAATAACATGTTCAGCACTTTTCTTATCACCAGCAGTACTCGTATGTGAGCAAAATTTAGAACATAGATGAAGTCTTCTGTGGCACACTTTAAACTAACCATGGCCAAAAAAAAAGCGGAGTGATTTTAAAACTTGTATGAAAATGATGGCATGATAGTCTATTAGGAATGATTGGCAAAAACTTCTTAGTGAGTACAGAATCGGAATGTTACAGTGTGACAGCATTTTGTTCAGCCTTTTCTAATAGAAGGATTTGGGAATATTAACTGAGAAATTAATAGCTCGTTTGGTTGTAGTTTTAGCCAAAAAAAAAATCATCCTTTACTGAAAAGGATGCTATTTGCTCATTACCGAGAATTTCAATACGTCCGCGGATATAAGCAAAAGATACAGGTATATCCTTTGTCCTACAGAATTTTAAGTTGTTTTCGAATTTCTATGGTGACATTATTGTAAGATGAAACATGTTTAGAGTTTCTAAGGAAGAAAGGGAAAAATCTGAGCAAATAAAATACGTAGAAACGCCTTTATGCTCTATGATCCATTTCATAATATGTTTAATGCTTAAATATTCAGCAACAAAACCAGTTCATGCACCACGATTTCTAAATTGATGATATTGCATCATTAGGCTAAATATAATGTGATACCTTTTGTCTAATTTCCCGTCAAAATATTAATTCACGTTAAATTCGAGTCTAAGTAACGGCTGTAAACACTTCCATCCCCTAATTATCGAATTCTAGGATAGATGGCAGCACAAAGCCGCATCTCGATACTGCTGTAATGACATTTTTGACTGGTAGAAACGAGTTTCTGAAAATTGGCGCTAATCCGTTCCATTGGGACCGAAGAGTAACTTTGAGAGTGGCAGATAGAGGCAGTAGAACTGTGTAGGCAGATAGGCAATGTGTGGCATATAGGCAGTAGAGTTTTCCTCAAATCTCTTGTGTTGAGTGTGTGTGTGTTTCAGTAGTGACATGTTTAACTTAACTATTCTAAATGTTTAATGCGTTATGTAATATCCGTCTTCTTGTGCTGTTCTGTTACTTGTGGTAATAAATTAAATTTTAATGAATAAAGCTTATTTATTTCAAGTTGAACCCGTCACATAACACAACTCTTAATTAACTCTATTACCTAATTTGTTTTACGTTACTTAATTTTATTACCATGAGTGTTATTAATTATTTAAAATAAATGCTTATATATCTAAATTATATTTTCTTTGAATTCTTTTATGTAAAGTGAATGACATTACATTCATCTATTTTTTTTCTAACTGTCTTTATAAGAACTTTTTGGTTTGGCGTTACATTCGGGATAATATAATATATTAAAAATAAAAATTTAACCTTCAAAGAAGTAATAATTAGTCTAATAATTGCATTCTAGAAAATATAAACTTATTGATAGGGAAATATTTTTTTTATTTTAATATTCCCACTACGTAATATAAGAATTTTCTAGATTCAATATACAGATCCAAAAGATGTTGCCACGTTTTTTATTCATGGAATTGTTGAGAGGTAACTTTTTATATTTTGTCGGAGATGTTTTGAAGGAAAATAAAAAAAAAATACTTGGATAACATCTTCATATTTTGTCAACACATAACATATTTTCGGATTCTCCCGCTCGGATTTTCTGTATGAGAAAGTAGGATATATCTTTCTCTCTTCTTTGATACATATAATTTAGATTAGAATTTTGGTTTAAATAATTTCTTGTACTTTAAAACAAAGGAGGTTGTACATTTACTGTCTTGATTATAAAAAAACATGCCTTCTTTTTCATTGTGTCTTCCAGAATTTAAGATACGACTAATGTATTGATTCTAATTTGAAAACAAATCGACACATAAATATGAAATTTAGGAGAACAGTGCGTTAAGCATTTATTTATTGATTTCTACTCATTGGTGCTAGGTAACGTGTAACCAATGGACAATTGGGGACAGTTAATACTTGATTGCGAGCAGCAGTCTTAAGCATAGGCCGTGGGTAGCCTAGAACAGGTCTTTTTATAGGATTCAAACTGATCGAAGAGTTTTTACAATAAGACATCTAGCAGTTGGGGGGTAACCTCATTTCCATATATCATGTTTTCTGCTATCTTAACGAAGACATATATATTCTAGACGCAGTCAACAACAGCAAACAATTGAAGATGAACAAGCATAAATTAATTCCACGTGAATTACAGATGTGGGATATTCGCAGTTTCTTCCGACTGTGTCTAATTCCTTAAGGAAGTAGCGGTGGGTGCAATGGGCTCATAGGATTTTATTGAAATTATAATTCAAATAAACAAAGATTTCTTTTTATCATTAATTACTTTCATTCATTCAATGGTAAGCTTCCAAATGGTTGTACCTTCTCTTGTCATCCATTTTCACGCACTTAGGCTGATATAAGCATAAATCTTGTAAAACTAACGGATTTATAATATTGAGGTGTAGAGTGAAAGATTTCTATGGAGGAAATTTTCCTCTATAAGTTATCTATTATTTGGTAAAGAACTGAGTTCCGAAACAGAATACTTTCCCAAGAGAAATTATAGTGAAAAATAACAGTTTAGCAAAGGAATAATTTAACATTTTCAAAATAAACTGCATGAAAAAAAAAAAAAGGAAGTTGTAAACAAATTGAAAACATCTTTAAAAAGTGGAAAAATATGAACTATATTATATTTATTTTCAAACGAGCTTTATAAAATAAATATATTTAATTCAATTAATTTATTACTCAAATCTTATGCCGAAGTCTCAGATTCCTTTATTTTGAAATTAATTTTCATTTGAGATGCATACCAACTTGAAAAGGAGCGATTACAACAAATTGTCGAATTATTTTTATTATTGATTATAGAAATATAAACTTTTTTTTTTTTTTAAAAAAAAATACATTTTTAATGAATTACCTCTGATCTGAGTTATTGCAATTTGAAAATATGCTATCACCTGCCTCATAAATCGCTGATGCTAAAAATGAGGTTTAACAAGCAAGAAAGGTAGATATTTTTTCCCATCAGGTTTTTGAAAGAAATTTTCAAAACAATTTCTTACACTTCCTTATTTTAAATTAAATTTTTGGAAGCAGAGTAGGCGATATCTGTGATGTTTAATAAATGAATTGGTGATAAAAGAAGATTTATTGATGATTTTAGAATAAGCAACATCATCATTATAAAATGTTGAATAGAAGCATTGTAGGGTAAAATAATGATGTGCGAAGTAATCGAGAGACATTGTAGTTTTTTTTATTGTTCGAATACAATTCAGTCAATATGTGATGAGTTAGATATAAAAAGGAATAAAATTTAATGTCACTACAAATGGTATTTGACAGCTGCTGATAGAAAAACCTTAAATGACTCAATAAGTCAGTGATTAAAAATTAATTATCGCACATATATTTCCGTATTAAAATTAAAAAAAAAATTTCGAAATCAAAATTAATCATTTAGTAAATTTTGTTATGGAAACTTTTTTCGCAAGCAATTAGTTACGTTGATATAATAAATTATTTGCGTTGAACAATAAAACTGGGATGTCGACATCGACGAATAATTCACTTTTATGAGGGATTTAGAGGACTTCTTTCTTCTTTTAGAACTAAAAATGTAAATATTGGAATTAATACTCAGAAAAATTTCTGTGATTAAAGCAAAACAGGAAAAAAAAAAAAAAAACTGAATAGCTTTTTTGATAACTGAATTTTTGCCATGTAAGACCTCAGAAGAAATACATTTTTTAAAAATGACTGCATTTACTTAACTTAAAGAGTAATTGCTTATTTTTTATAAGATATTTACATATTGTGAATTTTTAAGAAAATATGTATTTACGATCATATTTATATTTGAAGTTTAAGATTGGCGCGACAAAGAACTTACCAAATATTGTAGAATCTTTAGCATGATTAATATTATATCATTAAAATGTGTTTTTACAGTATGTTTTCTTATTATCTAAAACGTTGATTTCATTTTCTGAAAATATTTGCGATGATTTATGGCTTTATACAAAAATGTTGAATTTTTTGTTATGAAATGTTAATTTTCATATAATTTGATTAATGTTATCAAACTATAGTGAAATAATCGTTATACGTTAAATATGTGGAGGTCCCAAGTCCTCCCATAAGCGTGGTGATGAATTTTTGGAGAGAGAGGTGCCAGCTTAGGTGTCGTCCTCGTCATGGACCGAAGCTCAAAATTACGGGATCCTTTACCAATAGCCCTAGATTTGCTTCTCAGTTTGCCTTTAATGAGCAATTACAGTGAAAATTTTGAATTCCTGAATGTAATGCTTATCTTAAAGAATTTCTGTATTTTCCTCCTCAAACCTAGATTATTGAAATTATTTGAATTCAATGACATAATGCGATTTTTTGCTTAAGTGTATTTTCTTCTGATTTTTGAAAATATTTTTTTTCTATTTTAATGATTTGCAAAAACTTGGGCAATTTTTTTCTCTTTCGATTGCACTTCATTACAGTCTAATACAATAGTCTCGATTTTGAGTAGAGGGATACAGAAATTCCATAAGGTAGACATTGCTTTCACGTATTCATAATGGTTTGTAAAAGGGTGACTTAAACCATCAGATTACATTTCTCATGTTTCTGTTACTAGTGCACGTATTTCTTCTCAATATTAAAATATAATTGTGTATTCGTATTCATTCAAAAAAATTTGCTCTTGAATTTAAGTTCAATTGTTTTTAAAATATATTTTATCCTATTTAAGATCTCTCACTGGCAGAGTTACGAATTAATAATCGGAGGGGTATGCATTTAAAACTTGATTCAAAATAACAATCATATTTTGTGATAATGGAACCTTATGAGCGTTAAAAATTCGCTACTTATTGTACCTTTAGTTTATGATCTCTCAAATTGAAAAGCTAATCTGAATGTTGACAATGTCATCGAAATATGAAATAAGTCTTCTAAGTGTACGGATTATGGAAGCCATATTAACCGAGTGGTGATAGTATCGAGATTGTGAGCGTTTCTTCCACTGAATCGTGGATTTAAATCCCGATTCCATTAAAAATGTATCGTACCATGTATCGGTGCTGATACAAATAAATGTATTGATATCCAAAGTTCTCTCATGTACGTGTTGGGGAAGTTGGTAAAATAAAGTGCCTATTTAGATGCTAATCCACGTCACTTCACTGAAGATCAAAATAACGCGATCCATTTCCAAAAGCCTTCATGTTGCTTCTAAGTTCTACTGATCAATCAGTAAGTGTACGAGTCACTATAGGATTAAAATAATTTACGATTTCACACTCAGAGACAAGCTGCAAAGGCCACGGTAGCCTAGTGGATATAGCAGCGGATTCGTGGTTGAAGGTTTTCGTCGAGTCGTAGGGTTCAAGCCTTGATGCCACAAGAGATCCACCATGTATACATGGCTAATGCACGTTAAATCTGTTGGAACCCAATGTCGTCCCTTTTACGAGCTGTGGAAGTTAGGAGAGAGGGTGCCAGCTATGGTGTCGTACTCGTCAGTAAACCGAGCTTCAAAATTACGAGATCCGTCGCCAATATTCCTCGTGTTGCTTCAAGTGTGACGTTAATAAAAGTAACCTATTCTCAGACGAGTTTGTATTATCAATGTGAGCTGCAATCTGTTAAATGGCTATAAAACGAATTTAATACTGATTCATAAGCTAGTGTTGATTTGGCTCCCATTTGCTGCTAAATCGAATTGTTATTCTTGCCCCGTCGTCATTTTTTTGCTCAATAACTTCTCAGAAAAAAAAGAAAGAAAGAAAAACAATCCATAGACTATATTACAGTGAGTTACCCCCCTCTATTACTTCCATTTCTCATCTCTAAATCCACATTCCTATCATTGATACTTTTGGAATCATAGAAGAGAGCAAAATCTTCGTCGAAAGATCCTTCGGCAATAACTCGTGTTGCTCCATAGTGCGACATTAATAAAACCAAACAAACAAACAAGCTGCAGGAAAATATATATCACACATACAAACATATTGCATTATATAAAATTTTTATTTACGTATTACTGATTTGTACACACTTTATTAATAACTATTTACTCTATTATGCTCTTATGAAACGAATAATTTTAAACATTTTTTCGAATTTCAAGGTTAATTTAAGTGCTGCTTATTTATAATTTTGAATGCAATTAATAACTATATATAAAAGGATTTTCTATCTTACAAATGAAGTTCTAACGATACATATTTATTCATTTGAGTAGTAGAAATTCATATTTTAATCGAACTATCATTTTAATACTTATTTAAGTAACTGAAGATTAATTTTATGAGTATAATATGCAATGATAGAAAAGTATTTTTCCTACATAAAGCATTCTTATTTAAAGCAATACATTTCCTAATAATACTTTTCTAAATCTCTTTGATGCTGCAAAATCGAAATACCTTTTCCAATACATTAAAAGTCATCAATATCTAACAAATAACTGAAAAATAAGATTCATTTTACAGAAAAGGGAATAAAAATTAACGGTAATTAATTTCCCTTTCTAATTTCAAAGGATTTACAGATTTTAGAATTACAGATGTAGGAAGAATTTGCAGATTCTGTGTACTTGTTTATCTGATATACATGTTCTCTTCTTTTCAGTTTGACATAAACATTGATGGTAAATATTTGGAAGTAAAATATCAAACATTTACAAAAGCGTATCGTGAAGTTCAAAAGGAATTAAAAGATTTTTGAATTTTTATTACCCTTCCTTTTCTGTTTGAGGAAATGGGATGTATTTGTCTTGTTTGACTCGTTCTTTTCAAAGTAAACACAGTATTTATATTTTCCAAGAAAAAAACATCATATGTCAAGTTTTGTTTTTTTTATACATGATGCATCACACAAATTATAATACTATAAGGTGTATCTGTATCAAGAATGCTAGTCTCAACAATTTTTCATGAATTTGGAAAAGTCTTAATAATGACATATTCCCTTTAAGAAGTAAATTTGAAATTTGATTTGAAACTTTTTTTGAGTGAAATGTGTTTTCACATTCTTACTTAATAGGAATAAAACTGTTATTTTTAGAGATATTTAGTAATTTAAAAAAAGAAAAACAATTTCTTTTTTTGTATTTTTCTTCTCAGTGTACCAATTTTTCACATTATTTTATTTCATGCACTCATGCACTCACATACACTATATATATATATATATATATATATATATATATATATATACCATGTATATTTGTAAGAGTACGATTTGTCAGATAAAAACTTCTATGAAAAAGATACAGGTATTCTCTTCAATCTTCCAAATTTGAAATCTTTTCGCACAAATTTAATCCCAGTTGTTCTGAAATATAATAGAGAACTAATTGCAATCAAGGAGGCTCTTTTCCTTCATTTAACAAACTCGGCGATAATTTCAAAAGATGAATCAGTTATTTTCTTAAACATAAAATCTTCTGTAGGGAAGATTAGAAATGGCTTAACTAACATTACATACTCACATATGATCTGCTTCAACAATTCATCAAATCAAAGATAATTTTGTGACCTTCAAAGGCTTCTTACACATGTCAGCACAGAAGGTAATGAAAGTACAGACGTGTTAATTTAAGACGCAAAATATACAAACCGTGTTTATTCAACCGTCCCTCTAACTGATGTAAACTGTGTTGTTAAGGGCAAACTGTTCAGCCTATCTCTGAATAAATCATTATATTCAGACCTGTACTGATCTAGATCAATATCGTCCATGACATTAAGACTCAAAACAAATCCCTGCTAGTACATACCCAGAACAAATCAATTCAAGTACATAAACATTCACCCTGACTACACAAGAACCGATATCAATTTCCTGGATACTCCATTGACACAAGGTCATATTTATAGCTGTCCAACCATTTTACTGAACCTTTTTAAACTTGACATGGTCCATACCTTTATTTTCCACCGCAAAAATTCTCTACAAGAACAAGATACTTGATATGACAGCTTGATATGTCACTCCGACTATCTAATGTTAATTTTGCTTAATCCATAGAAAGGACAACAACAGCAAAGAAAAAAGATCTTCAAGAAAAAATCTGCCAGAAAAGTGTTCTGTGCCTTTAACAAAAAATAACTGAAACTAAGATTTTAAGACATCTCGTATAGATGATACCTTAAATTCTAACGATTATCTTGAAAATGTAAAATAATAAGTATTTTTCCTATAGGAAAATGCCAGATAAATAATGCGAATTCATCTTATCAAATTGTGACTCTTAATGACATTGATTCAAAATTCTTCTGAAAAAAGTGTGCGTTATTAATGTAAGTAAAATTAAAGTAATGTATGTGTGTGTGTGTGTGAGAGAGAGAGAGAGAAATTTTGGCGTATTGAAATCAATTTGCTTTTTACCTTATAAATGTAGTAATTGATATTTGTAACTCCTTCCTACACTAGAGCGCACCAAGAAATTAGATGACATTCGTGATGGTTATAATGTTAAATTACGTAAGGATTTACACGGGAACAATTTCTTGAGAATCAAATTGCAGAACGTGGTGCATGATGTTTGGACTTTCGGTGTAATCTGAAATTTGTAAAATTCCCATAGTCTAAATTAGTTTGTGTACATACCATATATTATACTTTAATTAAATACCTATTAAAAACCCGTCTGCTTATTTGGATCCAAAAATTCTCAAGACAATTAAGAAAAACGAGCCATTAACCCAATTTTGTAGTTAAGATTCTACTTAAAATATTAAATGTACTTGAACAATAGTAGTTATTGGTCACTGAATATGTAGTTGCACCAAAAGATAAGTGTAAAAATATATTTACGAGTAAAATGTCGTAATCAAAAATTTTACTGTTGCCACGACAAACTTTTATCGTCATTTTGCGTCATCATCAACAATGAGACTTGGATTTCTCATTATAGATCGGAAACTAAGAAACAACCATAACAATGGGTTTTTTCCAGTAAATTTGTTCCAAAAAAGATGAATCAGCCGGAAAAAACAAGGCGACGAACGTTTGGGATGCAAAAAGTGTCATACTTATGGACTGCTCAGAAATAATCATAGGACGATATTATATGAATAATAATTATTAGACAATATTATATGTATAATAATTATTGGACAATATTATATGAATGATGAAAAATTAT
>BMAW01046503.1:154932-225221 GCA_019974015.1 Nephila pilipes | reverse complement strand
ATTTAAAGCTTTAGTGTAAGCTTGATTAGACATCGAAAGAAACTCATACGAAACTGGTATGTGTTTCTGAAGTTCAAGCACTGTCCATAAAGTGTGTGGAAGAGTGGTTTGCCCTTTTCCGAGTTGGCCGGGAAAATTTTTCTGACAACCCCCGTAGCGGAAGACCGGCGACCTCCGTCAAAGACGAAAACATTGAGAAAGAGAAGAAATTACTCACGAAAGATCGTCGATTAATTGTACGCATGATAGCTGATGAACTGCAGATTAACCGTGAATCCGTGCGATAAATTGCTAGCCAGAATTTAGGGATGAGAAAAGGGTCACATCACTTGACTGAAGATCAGAAGAAGGCACGTTTAGAAGCTTCACAGGATGTTGTCGAAACGGTAGATGCGACACCAAATTTCTGACCAAATTTTTGTCACTGAGGATGAGTCCTGGTGTCTCAGATACGACCCTGAAATGTAGAGGCAAAGCAGAATGGTGTTCTCCTTTATCATTTCATCGGAAAAAGGTCAGAGCAGAAAAATCATCAAACGAAAGCATCAAAGATGCTCATCAAACGTGATACGAAACGTGACGAGGCTTTTGAAATCCATCGCAAAAGAAGACTTTTTGCAAAGTTTCCAGTACATGTATAGAAGATCTCAGCGGTGCATTGCCATGGGAGGTGACTGTTTTGAAGAACAATAAGATAACTTTCATTAATATTTCATCTAATTTAATGTTATAGGACTATTCACCTAACTTTATTGTCAGAGTTTGTATTTACAGATGCTTCATTTTACATAAAATGCATTTTACATTCACTCTCTGATCAGTTGCTTAGTTGTACACTTTTTGTCCTTATTAGAAGAATCTTAAGAATATTTTTAACTATTACTTTATTTTCCCTATTTTACTTGAGATCTATACTGATAGATTATTGATCAATTGATCAGTTCCCATAAAACTCACAGATATATATTTAATATATATTTATGTATAAAATAATAAGAAAGGAAATTCTCAATAAATTGTTTCCCTATAGAAAAGTTTCTACTTTACTTTTATTAAGAAATTTAAATGTAATAATAATAATAAGTGATTATACTCTTTATTTCAATGATTTATTTCAAAACAGAAATCCGAAGCTTTTAAAAAAAATGGCATCAATATTTTATTTCTCCATAATCTATATTTCCCATATTCTCAATATTTTGTTTGAAATTGATATATTCAGAAAGATATGTGCAATAAATAAAAATAATAAATTAACTTTATGTTTGTTTTTCTTAAATTCCTGTTGTATCTTCGTTTTATAAGTGAATAAAGAAAAGAAACAAATTATTTGGTAATGCTTACTTCTTTACGCAGTTTGATCTTGAGAAAACCAAGCCCAAATCTTACGACTTTTCTCTGAAAGCGTACATAATATTTATTTTTAAAATAAAATCATTTTATGCGTAACCTTTAAATCTGTATATAACATTTACACCTTTAAACATGTTAAGAATACTGTAAAAAGAATGACTGTTACTGTATTCCAATAGTGATTTTAAGTAAACCCTTTTAATTGAAGGAAATCTGAGACTACAAGTTATGATCAACTAAATATGAAATTATGTTATCCACATATACTATGAAGTATAATGATGAGTAAATATTTGCTGTAAGAAAATATGATATAATTTTCTTATACAAAATACACATTTATTCTAAATAAGAAGAAACTTGGTCTTAATTCTATATAAATGTCAGCATTCATTTGTCATTATTTTCGGAGTATACATTGTATAATAGCATCCAGAATGTAAACAAACCATTCTCTGTTGTGTAGTAACTTCGCAACGCGGAAAAGTGCTATGTAGGTCAAGAGTCTCCAAATACCCATGCCTAATTGCCATGCTGATACTCAAGCCCCTAGAGCCAAAACTTAGCTAGGTCGTCATATCAAGATACCGTAGTTTCAACTTAATCACAAAATTTGAGCTTGAGACAAGTCAGTGAGTGAGGTATCTATGGGAATTCTCAAGAAATAGGTTATATTCAATTTCTTATTTCGGTTGCTACATGCAGAAAAATGAAAGGAAAATCATTACGGCAAAGTAGACGATGCACATTTTGAGCGGTTCATACTGTTACAACCATGCTAAATTCATTTTGTGGAAGGCGAGAATTTTAAAACAAGATATGGGATCACGGCAGTCTAGAGGAACGGTAGCAAATTCGCGGTTCCAGTGGCGCATTGAGTAGTTAGTTCGTGCCACCGAAGCATTCAGGAGTGAGTGTCTTATTGTAAGTTTTTAAGATGCATTCCATGAAATCAATCACAATTAAAATATGTAATGTCATAATGCGACTCAGTTATTTTGTCTATTTTTTGGTTTGTATAATATACATGTAATGTAAATTTCAAGATGTAATCAAAAGGGCTTTGGAGGATCGGATTGGTGTTGCTCGTGGTCTTTCGTTGGATGCAATCTATACATTGGAGGTACCTTTTATAGATGAACAAAAGATTGAAAATTATAATCATTCATTGGATCTGTAGAGGCATATTTATTACGATGTCTACATTTCTTAGGCATGTAACGAATTTCTTCATAGACACAAAATGCTTACGTCCTTTTTGTAATTGCCAAAGAAATTCCTTCGAAACTTTCAATATGTTACAATGTTTATCAATTGAATATAATATTTTCATGGCTCAAAATATAACGTCTGTTTACACACTTTTTCATTTTGAATTCTAAAGATCAATATATATGCTCAAAATCTTGTCATAATAGTTGAATAAAGGTTTAATAAAAATTACAGCATTGATTTCCTCACACAGTTTTAAGAATTAACAATGCTGATAAATATTTAAATTGTAATTAGAATCAGTTTATTAATGTTTGAAATGGAGCACATTTTGCAACAAATTTATGGAGGAATCTTTCAAAATATTTAAAATATAATCAGAGACATTTCATTACGTTGCAGTCATTTTTAAATGTTTTATTATGAAAAAATGTTAGGAATAATTAATTTATATAGAAAGTTATTTTAAGACATACAAGAAATATTTTTTAAAAAAATATTCTCAAAGAAATAGAGGTTGCGAGAATTTAAAATATTACAAGGTGTCATTTTAAATAATTGTAAAAAAAGTAAGAATTTAAAAAGGAAACATTAAAAGCTCAAAAGTGTTCTTTTCTGACATTAGCTTTTTTTTATTGAAACATGAATGGGAATAACCAATAATTATGAATTCTTAAAAATCAAAGAGAAACCATTGGTGAAGATTTAAAAACATAGTATAGATAGCAAGATATCTATAATTAAAAAAATTCTAGATTCTTTTTTGTAAACTTCACTTAGCAAGTACTGCCATTTATTGCATTTAAAAAATTCTAAAAAGTCTTGCAGTGTATTTGGAGCTTTTGAAACTCTTTTCATCATCTCAGCTTCAAGCTTCTACAGATCTGCTATTTCTTTTCTTTTAACTAGTCAAAAAAAGTTCTGAATCAAAAATTGATCAGTTTTCTTAATTTCGCTTCACAAATATTATTCTCAATTCCCATATCTGAAGGAGAATTTTTGCTTTCGCTTCAATGCCTATTTCTCTGTATTGTTAATGTGTTCTTTTATGTTTTTTCACAAGGTGAATATATGTAATTCCTCAAAGCTATCTATCAATTCCATTGAAAGGTAAACAATTGTTACTCTATATAAGAAATGTATATATTCTTTTCAGATATTATAAGTTACGAATGTAGCTTGTCTTATCGTTTCTAGTATTTCATTGAAAAGTAAAGACTTGAAAATATTCTTTACTTTTGACTACGTAAATACATATCATATTTTTTTTTTGGTTCTTACAGAAATATTTTACACCTACTGATTTACTTCTAAAGCCGTGAAACAAATTTTCTCTTAAACTCTTGGGAATAACATGAGGTGTGTATGTGTCTCAATGTTACTCAAAGTATGATAATTTGCATGTTATTCCTATGCAATCTATTTGCTGTTTTAGGATTTTCTTCCTTGCATTATTTTTGGACTTTTCCCGAAGAAGTCTTTATTATATTCAAATAGATTCTTAATGGAGAACAGAATTACATCCCTCTCACTGAGAGAGCATAATCCATTCTTACATCTTACGCATAAAGAGAATACTTAATCTTTTCTTACCAGATGGAGTTCTCCGCTATTAAGTCACGCATTAGAAATGACGATTTGCACTAAATTGTTGATACAAATTTCTGAATTGTAGGTATCAAAAAGGAGCTATTAATATCCTATTTTGAAATTTCATCTAGCGTTTTCAATTTATGTATTTTCTCAACCAACTGAAAAACTCGCGCTGCGAGGGAATTGAAATCTTTTAAACAAAAACAAAATTGTTTCGTAAGCCTTGGATGCAAATATCAAAAATTAAAATTTTTATAAAATATCTTACTTTACTATATATATATATATATATATATATATGCAGAAATTTTGGTAGAAAGGAAAAAAATTAAAACAATAATAGAAATACAAATAATGTTATTTCTGTGATAGCATTATATTTAAATTTCATTAAAACATGAAAGAAGGGAGACATTTACATATCATTTGATAAGCTGGAAACAAAAAATGGCGTTCTTAATACTGCTTTAAAATTTTGAGTAGTAGGGACATATTTTCAGTGAATTATTGGATATGCATATCACCATGATTAGCCATGTAAGCAAAAAAAAAGAAGAAAAAAAAAAATCTTACTCTTCTTTCTGAACTACTTTTACTTCAATCAAGTAAAAGTAAGTACTAATTTAAAGTATTACTAAGAACCACAAATTAAACTCAGCATCAGTAGAAAGCCTTTTCAAAAAATTAATTCTTTACTGAAAGAAGTCAAATAAGTACAAATAAACTCCTTATTTCGTATAAGACATAACAGTAAAATTTGATGAACGTGTTCATAAACCAGAGATTCCTGCTTAAATCGAAAAAAAAAATACTTTACATTCTTTCGAAGTAATGTTCACCTATTCCTAAGCACTTTTGACCTTTACTATATAGATCTCTCAAATTGCGATCCAAGCTTTCATTCAGTATCACATGAAGAACCATCGTCACTTATATTTCAGTATCTGGAATATTAAAAAATCCATTCCCCTTTTAGAGCTTTTTCCAGGAGTCGAAACAGAAAGAAGTATTCTAGAACTATATCAGGTGATTAAGGAGATGAAAGAGGCATAGAACTTCTTTATTGGCCAGGAACTGTTTCACAAACAGGACCTAATGTTGGTGGGAATTATGATGGAGAAGACAATCTTTGCAATAGATATATCGGAATATCCTTGAAATTGTTATCATTCATAATTCAGTTTTCCTGTAAGAAAATCTTTATGAATCAGCCATGACTATCAAAGTATAAAATATGTATTTTATGTACTCTTGATTTTTTTATTTAATGAAATTTTGTCCATTCCAAAATCCTTTTAACCATTCATAAACACGTTTTAAAGAAAGCGTTTCTCTTTTCAGTTTGAAGTCATTTTCTTTTGACGTTCGTGTTTTATTTTCTAACACGCACTGTTCCACTTTTGCACATTGTTCTTGACGTATTTTATCAATGTGTGTTTTATAACACGCTTTACACATGAAAACAGGTAAATCCCAACTTTGTTATTTGCTCATTGTTGAGCGTGCTTAGGCTCTGACATCATTCATCGAATTTTACTGTTGTATTACGTATGTAGGATCCATACAATGCCGTTGAAGTTCAAAAACTATTAATTTGCACATTATCTAGAGATGACAATTATAATGATAAACATTACATAAAGTAATTCTATATATATATATATATATATATATATATATACACATATATATGTATATATCATACATATAAACACACATAAATATGTATATATCATACATATACACACACACAGATATATATATATATATATATATATATATACAGAATGATCAATTAAAAGAGTACCCGTTTGTCCTTTGTATTATCCACATTTATAATAATATAAGCTAGACTTTCAACATTATTACTTATTTAATATGTCTATATTTAATTTGCATGTATCATTTTCTTTTCACTTCCTAAATATGAAAACTCGTTTTTTAAACATAAATTCGCTTGAACATCAAGAATAAATTTTAATCCCATTCTGCGCAAATGATTTGAGTAAATCGTCTTCTTTCAATTTTTTATTTATTTATTTGAAAGCTCGTTTCGTAAGATTATGAATGTTAACAATAACATCAGAGTGTATGAAATATTTCTTTGAGTCTAATGAATTCCGAAGTGTGTTTGGGCATAAATCGTACTTTTATTGCTTCACTTGTCATGTAAGACAATTACTGCTGGTTTCATCAAGGCGGAATCACTGCATACACGTTGGACAAATTAATGAAGGTGCTGGGAATTCTTTGATGACATGGAATTGCAATATGCCTCTGGCCACTAAGGTCACCAGATCTCACCACGTTAAATTGTTTTGTGATATTTCCACAAAGGTAGAGTTTTTCAGATAAGTCCTGCAAACATCAATGAGTTAAAACAAATTATAACTGATGAAATCTAGTCAATAACACCAACAATGTTACGAAATGTGTCAAAAATGTTTGGTTCGAGGTGTTCATATTTACATTCAAAATAATGATAAATATTTCAACTTTTGCTGTAAGTAATTATAGTGTAAAAATTTTAATTAAATTATGTTTTTTAAAAAAAAAAACTAATCACATGATTAAAGTACATTGTGGGTCTCTATTTCTGTTATATCTCACAAATAACGTTGTAACTGTCCAATAGTGTTGGAAATTGTCTCCCACACTTAAACAAAATTCAAACAATTGTACTTAAGTGTTAGAATATTTGCCACATTCGCCAGAGTTAAGGGTAGTAAACAACCAACGGATACTAGTTTAAATTGATCACCCAGTATATGTATATATATATATATATATATATAAAGGTTGCAGCAGATGTCACGCATGATATGTAACAATGGCTCATAATTATTTTTGTCTTTGGTGTCATTAATTCTGTTTTCTTTCTTAGGACAGTAAAGTACAGTAGAGAACACACCATGGAGGTATTGAGTCCTATGCAGCGCAAGAAACGTGTGGGACTTTATTTTTAAAAATCAAAGATCCATGATACTCATTCAGATAACATAACAACGGCACAATAAAGTGCGCAACTCTCCTTCTCAGATAATGATTCACCGTCTGGTAAAAATCTTTGGACAACTGTATTCAGTCTGCAATAGCTTAAGAATGGGTAGACAACTCTCTGTTTGTAATCGATTTCAACGAGTGGGAGGACACATTAATGAAAATCCCGAAACATCAACCCTAAAACCTGTCGTTCAGCTTCAAAATAACTAATGGTCACAAAATTTTAATGGCGGAGTTCAAATTACTCCAGTTCAAAATACAAATGCTGCAGATAGGGAATCCTAGAGTTGAATAAGTCCATCGGAGGTAAACAGCTCACCCCTTACTTCCCAACCACAGATTTTTATTCCTTTCGTATTGTCTCAAAGAATGTGTATTCGTCAACAAAACAACTAACATCGAAAAGCTCAAAAACAATATATTGGCTAAGATTCGTGAGTCAGAAATTCTTTGGAAAGTTATGAAAAATATACTGTAAAGAGCAGCACTTTCTCAAACTGAAAATGGCAATTATGTGGAAAAAAGAATTTTTCCTACCGTTTTCAAATTTCCCAACCATAAACTTCATACCTGAGACAGGAATTATTAAGCGCATTTGGAAACAAAAAAATTATATATTATTCAAACCCTTTCGCAATCCTGTATATATATATATTTGTGTGTGTGTGTGTGTATAAGATAAAGCAATGAATTTATCATTAATATATATATATATATATATATATATATATATATATATACAGGGTAGTATACACACACATGTTTATATATATGTGTGTGCGCGTGTTTGTGTGTGTAAACTCTAGTGCGTCTATATTTATATATAATATAAATATAGACATACAAGTGAGGTGTTCATTAAGTCCTTAGGAGAAGACAGAAAAGCAAATTATTTTAGGTGGATTTTTTAACGTAATCTCGTTTAGCTCTATTTGCTTTTCCAAGCGTTTCACCAACTTTTTAAGCCATCTAAAACGTAAAATTATGGCTGGTCTCCAAATTAGGCATCTTTTGGTCAACGACACTTTCGTTTGACGTGAACCGTTGTGTTCCGAGACATTTTTTATAATTTGAAGATTTAAAAAAAACACTGGGTGCAAAATCCTGTGCATATGGTGCATTTGAACTGTACTTCCTTGTTTTTGGCTATCGAATCTGCGCACTCCAGCCCCCGTGCACTGTCTTGAAAGAAGAATTTCTTTTTCAAATAAAGACAATATTATCTTCAATTTTACGATCAATCGGAGCAATAATGACGCATAATATGATTCAGTTAGTGGTTTTCTTTTTTCCATGTAATCCTTGTAGATAACTCAGCCTACAACGCATAAAACCATGGCCATCACATTGCTACCGATTTCTCTGTCTTCTAACCCGTTCATTTTGAACCTCCCCCTCCATTTTTAGCTGTTCTTTTCTCTCTGGAATGTAGTAGTGCATCCATGTTTCGTTCACAGTTATATAATGAAGCAGAAACTCATCAGAATTGAGGCGAAGCAGAGAAGAGGTTCACTTTTTTCCGTTTTTCTGAATAAATATACGTTTCTTGCTTGTATCGAAAAAAAAACTCGAAATCATAAAAAAATAAATTTAGAGTCTTTCTAGTGAGTCATGATGCACCTCAAACAAACCATTTTCGATGATATATAAGTGCCATCCTTTGACTTTTCCAAGGGCTTTTGGAACGATATATATATAACTATGGGTGTATGTATGTATATATATATATATATATAGTTATACAGGTTGCTATATATATATATATATATATATATATATACAATATGTTTTATATATACATGCATATATATATATATTTATATACATATTTATATTGAGCATATATATATATATATATATATATATATACACATACATATATACATATATATATATATATACACACATATACATATATATATACACACATACATATACATATATATATATATATACACAATACATACATAGCGTGTATACACACACACACACACATATATATATATATATATATATTCATACACCCCACACGCATATATATATATATGTGTATGAAATCTATGAAAAGACAAAAAACAGGTGTTCTATGTGAATCGTATCTTTATTTATTTCCTTAACAAAATTCGAAATCTAATTTAAGAAAATCTGGAATAAGAACTTAAACATAAAATCGATATTTCAATAAGAATTGGGAACAGCACTATAAACCTAAGTTTCTATTCAAGACCATGAACTCGTGAGATGTAGAAATCAATCACCAAATAAAGGATTTTGAATCTCAACAATTTCTATGCATAAATCATCTCATACGCTTACCGCTAATACCCTACCGTAGATAGCTCGTCATTAATCTCTAATTTAATTAAACAAATCTCTTGAATTCTGCATTATTTATTCAAGAAATGCGAAAATCATGAATGCAAATTGTATTGTAATCAGCAATTATCATAATCCTGTTTTAAGAGCAGAATTTTTCATTTGACATTTGTGTTTAATTAGTTCTTGACGAGAATTATTTCTACTTTTACTTAAATTAAAATACCTGAAATTCCGATTAAAATAATCTATTTAAATTCTATTACATCCACGTTCTGTATTAATTCCCTACCATTCAAATATTTTTAATTTCCCCACCATTAAGTATTCCGTATTTTACTTTGTTATTTACCAATTTGCAAAAATAATCAAATCAAAATACAATATCAGAAAAACTACTTTTTCCAACTTGTAACAAAACACAAATTGATGTAATAGTATGTTATATTGGCTCTAGTATAATTTTGACAGGTTATATCTTGTTTTTATTGTGTCATATTTTATAAAATTGATATCAGATTTTTTTCATTTCCGCATCTCGCGGCATAGTCGAAGCACTCGCACGTTCAATATATCGAGGATCCAAATTCTCCCATTAGCGTGGTGGGCAAATTGGGAGAGAGATGCTAGCTATAATGCCGTCCTCGTCACTTTACCGAGGCTCAAAATTACGAGGTCCGCAGCCAATAGTCCCCATGTTGCTTCGAGTGTCACTTTAATTAAAGCAATCAATCAATCAATTATTTCCATATGTAATGAGCCAATAATTACTCTTCGAAGTATTTGGAAATAAATAAGATTTGAAAACACCTGTATTATCCAAACTTCCATTATATGCTTGTTCACTAAGAAAACTAGACAAGAGCCTATGTAAGGTATATTTGTTTGAGTTGAAGTTACATGTAGGAAGTATTACAATTATACAGTCATTGGTGATTTTATAGTTATACACAGTATGAAAAAAAATTGAGAATTGAGCTCATAAATAAAGCAGATTGTATAGTAAATACCGTTTTATTATTTATTTTTCTTCACATGACACTAACAACGCTATGGATGTAACGCTTCCCATGTTCAATATAATTACCGATGGTCCTTTTATTTAAAGTGGCCACAGTGGCTAAGTGGTCACGGTCGCGAAGTCGTAGAAGGCGTTGATTTCATTGAGTTGTAGGTCTGATCCCTGACGCCACTAAAGAAGCATTGTGTAGTGGGCCTGATGCATGTTAAATCCATTCAATTGATATTTCAAATAATGAGTTCTGTCATTAACAACCCTTGTGCTGATTATCAATGAGACGTTAAAATTAATCACTAATCTTTATTCTAATTAGAGCCTGCATGAATACAATTCTGTATATAAGATCTCTCGCAAGGCTGTGTTATTATATCTTGATTGATGTGATCCTGGATCCACTGTAGATTCTGCTAAATGCCTTTATCTGGAATGTTTCGTGATTCCATCTTATCGTTATCTTGAGTCGTCATGATATCCGCTATCCATTACCCTCGAAGCTTAATTTTCCGCTTTAGTAACAAAAAGTAATCCATTGGTACCATGTCGGGACAATAAGGAGAGTCTAGTACAGTTATTTTGTTTCTTTGAAAAATTCTTTCCAGTAATAGTTACATCATGTGATGTGGTGTTATCGCATATTAAAAGCAATCTTTTTTTTAGTCTAAGAGTTGGATTATACATGTAATGCATTTAAAAAATAGATCATCTGCAATCTTGTAGAAATCTGTACTTACAGTTTGAGCTAACACATTTGGCATTCTTAATGTCCTTTCTTTCTATCAAAATATTTCAAACAATAAGAATGCATATGATGAAGAAAAACAATCATGATCACCAGCATTTTTTACCATTTTGTTTCTGTAGAAGATTTGTCGCTTTTAAAACAAAACATTAATTTATTCCAAATATAATTCCATTGCAATTGCAAACAATATATGACGCCAAAACGTTTTTCTTCAAATGAAATTCAATTACACTTCATGCAATTTACCAATTTCTTTCAGATTTCTTTAAATTTGGTGTTTCTCTTGTCATACTCAGAAGTTACTTCATACACGGTTTCTGTTACATTAGCCACTCTTAAAACTGTTTAGTTACATCGTGAAAAAATAGTCGGAATTAGGATTAATTGAAACTGTAAACTTTTACTCTTAATTTTTAATCATTACATTCTGTCCACTCAAGTGCAGACTAACTTTTGTTATTAATCTAAAGTTTAATAGCTATAAATACATTTGTGAATAAATGAACTGAATGTTCTTTTATACGAATTCTTTTGATTTTATCCCTTAAAATTTAAGCATTTTTCTTCGAAAACTATCATATAAAATCTATAGGCTTCATCATGTAATATATATAGACTTTTATAATACTACTATAAAATCTATAAGACATTTATATAATCTCTTTCTCATTCCCAATAATTATTATAACATGTAACATATTTTTTACGCTTTGTTTACCTTAAAAATACCATAACTTAAAGATAAACGAATTTATATTACCAACACTATATTTTTCAAGAATTTATATATGTTTTTATAATGTACTATAAGTCTTCCATTTTAATTATCTTAATTAATTTTCAGCTTAGTTATATTTCTTTCCAGTTTAATTTTTTTCTGGTACCATTTATTTCTATCAGCTGAATATGATTACTGTATTTAAATAGAAGTGAGAAGTTTACAGGAGTACGTTTGAAATGAAAAAATTGTAAATGCAGGGTTTTG
This sequence comes from Nephila pilipes, assembly GCA_019974015.1. Taxonomy (NCBI): domain Eukaryota; kingdom Metazoa; phylum Arthropoda; class Arachnida; order Araneae; family Nephilidae; genus Nephila; species Nephila pilipes. The sequence continues at coordinate 212,996 of BMAW01046503.1, read as the reverse complement.
ATACCGCAAATGTGAATGTTAGAGGAGCAAGTTTGTTTCTTATCAAAATTTTGAATTATTTTACACATTTTAGAAATATTTATATCTCAATTAAATGCTTTTGGTATAGTTATGTATCCAGGTTGTAGGCTCTCAGTTTTCATGCTTATGAATTTTAAAACTAATTTTTCATTATGTGAAGATTATGTACGAGTTAAGCAAGATCCTGTTATGGAATTAAACTTTTTGAATTTTGTGAAACTCAAAAATATGCATAAAATAGATTTAAAAGGGCATCAAACATAATTAATTAAATTTGCTTAGCATCATGTTTATATTTCTTTTTAAAAAATAAAATCTCTTTATAAAATGCTATATCGTTAAGTAAAGAGAAATAATATTTAATTCAATAATATAATTAATTATTAATAGCATTTTGAGAATAATGTTTATTTTATTTTGAAATATTTTTGTAATTTTACATGACTTTTTAATTAGCAGATTTTTTTGCATCAATTATATTTTAATTCAATAAGTATATACAAATAGTTGATGAAAAAACATCTACAGTTTAAAAATAAATATATTTTTCCGTTTTATTTCAGAAGTATATCCATTAATACATTCATAAATATTCTATTAAAATTTAAATTCAAAGCAATTCAGATCCCTATTTTGAGAAATAATTTAAATTAAAAATCACTCTCTCACATTTTATAACAGGAATTATAACACTTCAAAAATTTTCATTCTAAACTCAATTATAATGTATTCGTTGTTATTCTCTTTATAAATAGGGTGTTTTGTAGAGCTTGAAATTATAAATAAAGCAGTAAAATTTAGAATAATAACTTAAAATTATTTTTAAAGCACTGAAAACTTAATGAATTTAAGGAAATGAAAATTATTAAAGTCTGGGAAAATTTAAATGGAATTAATAAGTTAACGTTCATATACAAGCTATTTGAATTTTAAGAAAGCACGATGTTTCTAAAATTACATTCACGGAACATAATGTAGTGTTAAAATAAGTTATGAAAGAATACAGCATTTTAATTTAATTTTATGTGACGTGAATTTCCATTGCTTTGGAAAGAACTTATTTGAAATTTGGAAAATTTTAATTCTAGAATAGTTTTAGAAAGGAAAATCTTTCCTTTCTTTAATGAATAGTCTTGTAATCTCTATGGTTAAAGAAAGTTAATATAATTCAGTAGCTAGAAAATATCAAAATTACTAACACAGATGTATACGGCTTCAGCAAAATAATAATAAAAATGAATTTACTTTGGAAATATTCAGAATCCTCACCGCTTGATGTTAATGAACATCTTAAATCTACTGCATCGCAATTTATCATTTGATTCGAATAATTAATAAAACTGCTGTTTCAATTTTACATAAAATATTTCTTAAAAAACATTAAGAATTCTAGTAAATATTTTACACTAATCATTCTAAGAATAGTTTCACTTCCCTTAAGTAATTGTTTACTTTTTTTCTCTTCAGTGATATTGTATTAGTTTAGTGAATATTTTAATAACTTTTACATTGTTTGTGGTGTGAGAGGACTGATACAGCTTTATAAATTATTTAAATTTTGATTATTTACCTGGTTCATTATTACTGTTAAATATCATCTGGTCAGTTTATTTTTTTTATCAAAATTTAATATTCCCTTATTACTAATAATCATTCAGCTTAATACAGAATATTACATTTTGAACGATAATAGAAGGAAAGCATTTAAAATAATATTATCTAGACGTGGAATAAAAAAGCAGATACTTTCTAAGATACATTTTCGACTATTATTTCTTCATTGTGACAACTAATTAATGGCTTATTTAAATGAACTTAATTTAGTAATTGATAAAATATTAGCTTAGTAATTTGATTTTCCTTTTCATGATAAATTTATAAATATTGTTTAAAATTTAAAATGTGTCAAAATCATTAATATTTAAAAATTAGAAGTATTTGCATTATTGCATTTAAAAGATTTTTTATGCATTATACCTTACACATTTTAAAAATATAACCTTCTAATTATTTCTTAAAAGCAATTTTTTTGTCAATTAAATGGTATATTTCCTTTTTAAAAAAGAGAAAAGGAAGGCAAAATACTCATTTGTAGTTCTTGGGAGAGTGAAATTTGAGAATCTTAAAAATTTAAGAAAACGAATGTAAAAAAAAAAATCTGTTTCTCTGAAGTCCCATCTTTCGCAGCCTTCTTGTAATTCAATATAAGGTTTGGGTCATTCCGTAAAAATCAGTAAAATAAATCATTCAATTTTAAAGCATAAAACACATCCAATAAAAAGCACTTATAGATGTTTTAATCTCGATAAGGTAAGCAATAATTCAAAAACACTTTCGAAAGCTAACATTGGAAACACTTTGATTATTCTTACATTAGTTCTTGTTAAGTATTCGTATAATGCAATGCAACTTGCATATAGCAAAATTGAATATCAAAATTTAATCGACATTTTGTTGTACAGAAAGGAGTCTAATGTAACAAATGTTAAATTCAATTTAATTTCATTCCTTCAGATCATTTTAAAAGTTGATTCAGTTCACTTCAGATAAGAGGAATAGCATCTTAGTAGAATAACCATTAAAGCATTGAATTTAAAAGAAGGCTGTTGGAAGCAATCTGTAAAGAAAAAAAATTACTTTTGATATCCATACTGACTAAATGTGTTTCAGTGTTATAAATTAGAACGACTAACACTTACCTTAAGTATTAAGTTCAAAAGCTAATTATCAACTATTTTTTTCTATCTTGTTCTATATCAAATACCGCTTTGTAGCATTTTGCGCTATGTAATGTTTTACTATGCTATCCATTTCGTATGACAATAAAACTGCCCTTAGTTATTTCGTTCCCTAAATTTGTTAACAATCATTTAATAATAAAAAAATTATATTCAATTTTCATTTATCTACACTAATTGATGAAAATAAATACATTTCATTCCTATAAGAATGGTTTTGAAATAATAAGAAAAGGTATTTGGAGTTTATTTTTCTTACTTTAAGCGATGTCTTATTATTCAAATATTCTAATTAAGCATGATATAATATTCAGTAAATTGACATAGCAAAATTTTATTAATACAAGGGATAATCCGAAAGTAAGTTTCGTCAATATTTTGCAAAGAAAATTTATTGCCGAAACAAATAAACAAACCATGCCATCATGAACTATAAATCTTGCCCTACTTTTCGACAAAATCGCAATTGATATTGAGATATTTGTTGTAATGAAAAATCAGTTTGAAGGAATCTTTCTTGTAAGACTTGGTGCCCTACGATAAAAGGAATTGTCGAACAGGCTGTCCTTCATCCAACATTGTGTTGAATGCACTCAGATCCATTCAACACAATGTGCTGGACCAGTGAGCAATGTGGAAGCCACATCTGACACCGTTCAACCTTTAACATCATTTACTGTACTTAAACATTGTTGTTTTCATTCATAGATATGGAAGAACGCCTACTTTTTGAATTTCATCCACCCCACCCTGCTTTCCTTCACCGAATATGTAATACCTGCTTCCATCTATTTGACGAGACATGACCTGTTCCCATACACAGTGTGTAGGCGGTTATGGATTACTGACACACAAGCCCCGAGTACCCATTTATACTGTGTGGTACTTCCATCACCGATAACGTTGTCAGCATGCTGGTCTGCTGCAATTCTCCTTTCTTCATAGTTCTGCGCATTCGTCATTCCTCCTTCACTAACGTTACTTCTGTCATTAAATCAGCTACGGGTTAAATTCTTATGCAGGTTGTTTCATCCTCTTAAGAAAAAAATGATGAAACTTACTTTCTGAACATCTCTCATACAATAAAGTATGGTTTACTTATCAAAAATACTTTGAAGTGAATCATTCATGAAACTTTAATAGAAATAAAAAATGTTTAGAAAAAATAGCACTGATTATCAGAAAAATATAACATGAAATTCAAGTACAGTAACTATCAATTTGTTCTATTTATTTCTGAAAGGTTTGATTGATAAAATTCATTACACAAACTTAATGAAATAAAATACTATAATTAATTATGATAAAATAGTCTATAAGCTAACGCTGCAACATTTTATTAATTAAATGTAAAGTAATATTTTAATTAAAGGATATTTAAATGTATCAATGATGCAGCTTTGATATAAATAAAATAATGAAGAATATAAATAAAAATATACACTATTTCTATAAGAAATTTAATAACAAGTTTTGCTGCAGTAACTATACATCCGCATTTTTTTTATTTCTCAAATATTTGATAAAGAGATTACATCATACAAACTGGTTAATAATGATAAAATTTTAAGCAAGTTTTTCAAGCTATAATTGTTATTTCTTATCTGTACGGTTATTTAAATATTAAGCTAAGCAAAAAGCGTGATATAATTTTGCAGAACCATTATGGAAAACCTCTATTGTAAAATATCTTTGCTATAATGTATTTAAAAGCAAATAAACTATTACTCTCACTATCACACTATTAATAAAAATATTAAGCTTTTGAATAAATTAACAAATTAAACGAAGCATTTTAAAAGTGTGCTAAGAAACCATTTATTTGCCTAAACACTAATTATAGCTTTTCACACCTTACGCTTATTGATAGTTGGCCTGATGCCATGTAGCATACAATATCCAAAACATTTAATTTTTCATTTCAATTCATTTGTACAGCACTTAAAAGAAATCTACTGCTATAAGATGTCAAACGTCACCCATCTATCACATGTTAACAGAGATTTGTACACAGACTGAACGCAAAATTGATCCATAATCAATGTTTATATGAGATCGTTTCTTTAAAAGAAAGAATATCTCCTAAGATTTTTCAATGTATATGTACACTTGAATTGTTCAATAATTTTCGTTTAAAGTACATGTCATCTAAGCTAGCTGTTGATGTAGAGAAATAAAAATTTAATGGACAAAAGTTCTACATCCTAAATTGTGTGATTTAATTATCCATTAATAATGAGAAAATAGAGCTGTTTTTGAACAAAGTAAACTTGTGTTTCGAAAATGGTGGTATATTTCAATGCAAGAATTTGCTAACGTTTTATTTATGATTTGTAAGTCAATGTGTTTTATATTTTTATATTATGTTTATAAACGTAAAGTTTTAAAAACAGATTTGAAAATAAATTGCATGAAGATCACTTTACTAATTTATCGAATATTTTAAATCATATTAACTGTTTTCTTTATCATCTTGAATAATTAATGGTTATTTTTATCAAACACAGCTCAGCCAGCTAATAGTGCAATTGCTAACACGTCCAATTAAATCAATTTTTAATATAAATCAAGTCAAACTGTTTATTACATTCCAATCGAGTTTTTATAACCATTGAATGTAAAGTGTTTCAAATTTAATGTGTTAAATAAAATTAAGTTCTATAGACAATTATTTTCTGAAAATCTGCTTTAAATCTCAATAAAATATTTGAATTGACAATCTGATTTTGCATGAAATAAATTTTAGTTTTAATTCCTTCTGAAATCTGTCATTTTAAACAATTTGAAAGATAGTGACATTTAATTTTTACCACGTAAAACCAAGTTATATCTGAGAACAGTACAGCATTGAAAACCAGAGTTAATCCCTTAAATAAATAATATGCCCATTTTTATGAAGTTCCACACGATTGAATTGAGTAAGAAAATAAACCTTCGATGATTATAGGCACTTTATTCTCCAACACATTTTAACTGCCCCATCACTACTCTTGAAACCAGCATCACATTCTCACCGATCCCGATTCACGTTTTAGCATTAAAAAAATATTTCCGAAATGGAGATAAAAAGTAAGTTGAATTTAATGTCTTCTAGTGAGCACAGTAATCATTGAAGAGCGAACATAATTTTGTAGATTTTGTTCATCATCTCTTATTTTAAAAGCATTTTGATTGATTTTTAAAGCGAACATCAAGATACATAAGAATAAGGACTCAAAGCAGTGAGAATAAATAAATCGAAATTAAATTGATTCCATGTTTCAGATGATTTTACTAAAATATGTTATTAAACATAAAAGGATAATTTATATCGTTAAAATTTCAATTCTGCTTGAAGCATAAATTTATGATTTTGTTGTTTAATAATTCATAAAAAATGGTATTGTTTTTATTTTAAAAGTATTTATCGATGTAAAATTTCTCTTTTAAGTGATTCAAAATTCTTCAACAAAAATTTTGTGAGACTATGATAGAAAATAAGAGTTGTAATAAAATGTTCATAATAAAGTTATACAATATTTGCACACATGAGGAAATTATTACAAATAAGAACACAATAGAATATATAATATATTTATCTAATAATGTAATTTATCCATTTCATTCTACGTTTATTTATTAGAAATTTCTATACCTTTTTTATGTGGAATATTTTAGATATTTTTTTGAATTCCTAGTTTTGTTCTTGAAATTTTTGACGGAAAGACTTTTTTTCTCTTCTCAATTTTTAAATTTGTTTTGGTTCTCCTGAACTGAAATTTATTAAAATTTAGTTTCATAAAAAATTTAATAGAATAATTTCTAATAACAGATTTTGATATAAAATTAAAAATTCGTTACGGTCTCTTAAAAAAGTAGAATTATATCAAAAATTGAACATCAGAAAAATGAAAAACATATATTGATCTATTTAAAACTTTCATTTCACATTCCACATCATATTTTCAAATTGTAAAAATGCTCTATGATGCACTTTAAGCTACTTCATTGAATACTTATATTTTAATAACAGAAATCGTGTAATAATTACCTTTCTGTGATAATTGTATACGTAAAACTCTATTTTTTTTACCTGTTTACCTGAAATATAAAAAGGTGATAGAGTAAAGTAAAAAAAATATTTTTAAGTACAATGATATTGTAATGCACTTGCAACAAATATATTAGACTGTAGATAATACAATTATATTTATAAGATTAAATTGCAAACATAAAAAAAAAACAGATAAACTTCTTAAGTTTTACTTCTGATATTCTAGGTTACATGCTTCTGGCAATGGCTGTAAAGTTGATGTTAATATTGATTTCCCTAAAACAATCAATCCATGAATCAAATTTTTAATTCTTATCTGGAAAAATTTGATTGTTAATTGCAAGTATAACTAATGCTTGATACTATTTGCTAATAGGTATAGGAAAAAAAGGGATTCTGGGAGAAATAAGCCCACCCAGATTACTTGTGAGGGTGACTTAGGTTTGCACAAAGCAGCAGGTGGGAAATAAATGAGTGAATCCAATCCAGAGTGAATGCGTGATAGTCCAGTGACTAAGCCACCATGCTCCAGCTGAGTAGAGAAAGATTAAGTTCTTTAACTAGAAACCAAGAGGAACTGTACTTTAAAGACTTAAAGATTTAATAATTGCAATAGTTGAGAATAAAAGTACTATAGAGGCCAATGCGATTTCGAAAGGATTCTCCTAGGACTCTTAATTTTGGGAATAACATTGTAAATTTCAAGATTTAAAAGACCTAAATCATCAATAATTTCTAAATGTCATTAATTAGTAACGAACTGAAAATTGATTTATAAATTTCTCTCTTGCTCATGCGCCATCTCGCATCAAAAATTATATAACGGTTAATTACAATGTTCCTATTTTACCAAAAACAATTTATAAATTCATCAGATTTAATGATGTTAAAATTTACAATAATGTAAAGTATTTCCCATTGTTAAATTTAAATTATTCTTAAACACAAGCTTTTTTACTAAGAACGTTTGCTTTTATCCTCTTGTGTGTAGTACCGAGGTGGATGCTACGGCTTTATGTTATCCAATTTAGCTTCTTGATATGTTCTCTACTAGGCGTCTGCCGCCAATGACACGCGTGCCAGATTTGGCACATGGTACACCACTCTACAAAGTTGTCAGATAAAGAAAAATTGCTATGTCTCTACTGTTTCTCTGCGTTTTGCGCATTTTCTCCCCATTCGTTCGGTTTGTCACACCGATATACGAATATCAAACATGATTTGATTCGAAAGTACAATGTGATCTGATGCACGTATTATACGCTATAGCTTACTTTTAATTTTACGACTCGTTCTTAGTTTAATTGTGAAAACTTGTACTTTATTTGCGTAATTATTGTGATAGTTCTTACCTACATATTTCATTAAATGACCTCTAAAAAAAAAGAAAGCTTGATGTTCGCGAGTTTCAAGACTCTTGGACGAATTAGTATGGATTCGTACAACAGAAGTATGACTCTGAATGCGTCTTAAGTCAAGAATATCGATTCATGTCGCTCGTGAAGTGTTCAAAGGCATTTTCAAACTCAACAACAGTCCACATTTAAGAATTCCGATGGGAAGTATAAAGTTATAAAACGAGTTACGAGATATAAGAAACTAGTTACCATTTTATCGTCAAAGGATTGGAACCAAACCTAAAGCAACCAAAAGTAGTTCCGTAGTTGCTCATAGAGTACCTACTAAAGACAAATCTTTCACAATAAAATATATATAAAGATGTTGAAATATTCTTCGGCGATTTAATAAATATGCAACATTATTGTCCCGAATTCAAGAAATATCGAATTCGGCGTGAACTATTGAAAGACGAGTAACTCAAATGGCAAAAAATGTAACAACAAAATAGAATTAAGACTTACTAGAAACTTTTGGAATTAATGTTGTTTTTGAATAAAGAGCCTATGTGAATGAGCATTGATTGCGAGCATTGTGTGCAGTTTTTGCATGATATTGTGATAAATATCAAATTTATGAAGAATTATGTAGTTTAAATTATCTGTCTGGGACAACTAAGGAGCAGGATATTTTTCTTTGTTTATAAATTATATTGAAAGTAAAAACATGAATATAAATTTGAAATTTATGCAATTATTGATGGCGCTCCTACAATGGTTGGCGAGGAAAGAGGATTTGTGTGTCAAACTTCTTAAAACTCATATCGAACACAAAGTGCTGAACTTCCATTGCATAATACATCAGGAAAGTATAGTTACTAAAATTTCTATAATGAGCCATGTTGTGAAAATAGTTAATTTCACAGTGTTTCGTTCTCTATTAGTACACACTTAATTTAAATCTCCTTTGGAAGGAATGGAAATTGAATATATTTATCTTCCCTTATATAGCCAATCCCTTGGCTTAGTCGAGGAAATATCTTCGATAAATTTATGTCATATATGGAACATATTAAAGTTTTTCTAAATAAGAAGGAAATACACACTCACATTTCAGCGAATTAAAACCGTAAGTGTTAATATTTATGTACATTGATGTTTATGTGAGTGATATGACTAAATATCTCAATGAACTAGACTGAAGATTAGAAAGAAAAGGTCAAATAGTACTTGGACGTTTTGAGTATTGGAAAGGGTTTGCTACAAAATTAAATACAATGTCCCGGGATATTAACATTAATTTCTACAAATATATCTCAAATATTAAATCGCTGACCAATACATTGATCATAGACAAAGAGGGACCTATAGTGAAGTACTTAAGGTGGAATTTTCCAACAGATGCGGACACTTTGAAGCTTATATGCCTAAGTGTTCCTTTCTAATTAAACCAGATTCAAGACACCCATTAACAGTCTCATTAGATTTATCAGCTTTTAAGTGGAGAGAAATTGATAGTTTTGTAAAGTAACTTACTGAGCTAACATCTTCGAGAATTATGGAAAGTAAAATTTACAGAATTATGAAAACATCTGGATGATAAATTTGAAAGAGAAATCTAGAAAAAAATTCTAATCATAAATAAACAGCTATTTTAAATTGCTGGATTTCAATGCAGGAGAGATATAATTGTTTCCAGAAAATAGTATGCGCACTGCTTTACACTATTTGTTCTACATATCTGTGTGGACAAATTGCTTCTGATATGAAAAGTATTTTGAGTCCATTGATATGTGTTTTAAGAACTGAACGTTCAGAATCGTGTCAAATTGAAAGTCATAAAATATACCCCTAATACTGTGATATTGAATAGAGTGGTGCAGAAATAAAGTTTATATTAAAATTTAATTTTTTTAAACTTTATTTAAGGATACATAACCATAATACATTTATTACTTTTTATTTATATTGAAGAAATAGTTATATATATATATTTTATTTTTATATTTACAAATATCTTTAAATGATACATAATTAACATATGATAAAACTCTAAATCTGTGTTCTTAACCTCTTTCTCTAACTCTGCATGTATTGCCACAGAAATCGAATTATTTCAAATATTATGTACTGTGGGTCATCCAGAGTCATACTGGTAGATTATTTTGGCACACCAGAGTTACAATTTTGTCGTCCGCTGGTGTATGCTGTTGACTGTATGAGAGAAAAAGTAAGACAATGCTATACAGCGACATTGCAAAATTGTGCAAAACAATTTAATTGTAAGGAATAAAATTATTTAAGGCTAAGTTGAAAATATTGCATTCAACTAACAAATCAGCCAAAGTTATTCTATCTTTACTTCGGTGTGATACTTTTATCATGTTCTCAAAGATATTACAGATCCTGTCGATCAGTCAAGATGCTTTGTAAAAGTTCAATTGTTCTCAATCCATTTGACGTTACTTATTCTTTGTTATATGATTTGTTTAAGTACAATTTTTAAAAATTATTTTAGATGCAATTCTATAAGTTATTTTGAATTTGCAGATGAAATGTTAATTCTTAGGAGTTTTTACTTTCCTTGCCAAATCTAGACTAAAGAGTTTATTTCATTAAAATTAATATATCGGGAAATGGTTCTGTGGAATTAAATTTTGCTTCTGATCTTTGAAATATCTTACTGCTATTTTATCGATTCCGTTAAGGGTTTCGGGTCTTTATCAGAGAATGCAATAAAATGAATTGCAAAACTTGCTTAGGATAATACTTTTCTTCTGATTTTTGAAACATTTTGGTCTATTATAAAAGTATTCGGTGTAACAAGAATGTTCGAATCTATAACAAGAATTTAAAAATATTTACTTAAGTAAAAAAAAGAATACCATCCATACATACAAACTCTCTTTATTTTCTTCAAACTTTGTGGTGGGGTTTATTGTATTCAAACAAATTCAATTGTCTAGATTTATGAAAGAAAGTAGAATCTCTGTGTAATAAGCATTATGTTCACATATTCCAAATGCCTAATAAAAATGCCTCATAATTTCCAATTAAATTACGAATTTAATTTCCAAATTATCCACATTTAATTTGTAACATTAAATCTATGATGCTTATTGTATTTCTATATTAAACTGAACATTGATTTTTATAATCCCCATTTAAAGTATTTGCCATATGCCAACACTAACTCGTCATTTTTACCCACAAGAAATTAATTCTGTTAGGGATCTAGACATGTTGGTGGGATTCCTGAATCTTGTTTAGGTTGTTAATAAGCAGCACTCATTACAGAGTGATTTAAAAAGTGATACCCTGGCTACCATACACAACATATATCCATCTGATAAATGACTTCATGTATACACAGATGGTTCTGCAGAAAATGCAATAAAAATACCTGTGCAGGAGTATATTCTAATATTTTCAGTATAAGTTGCCCTGTAGGAAAATACGTGACAAGTTTGATTGTAAAATAGCAGCTATAGCATATGCAATCGATGACTTAAAAAATAGCCTTGATTAAAATATTGTTTTCTATATAGATTCACAAGCTGCTATCCTCTCACTTACTAATTCGAATTACATCCAAAATGTTATAGTTCATTCTTGCAGAATAAAGCTATGTGAACTGGTGAAAACAAAGGCCGCGATGCTCTTCAGTGGATTAAAAAAGATTGCAACGTGTTTGGAAATGAGTAGGCAGATAAATTAGCTAAGGCCGGATTTCTTATAACCCAACCAAATTCTTCTTCATCTCTGCGAAATATCAAAAAATGTAATCCACTCTAAAACAATAGATAACAGAATTTTGTTGCATGTTGATGTAGATTTGGACAAGAGGTAAAAAACCCTGCTAACAAAAATAACAAAACCCCTAGTTCCTTGCCTCGGACTATTGAAATTGCTTGTTTTCGGATGACAACTGGACAAATCTACAAAACGATAATCTACAAAAACATTTACAACGGATAGGAGTCAGGAATTTCGCTTGTGGCTCTCTGTGTTCTCATGGTGATATAGATTGTGACCACCTCAAGAACTACCCAGAACGTTTTGGCTGACAACTTTTCTGAGGCTAATGAAGGACTTTTGTTTTATACATACTAATCGTTATACTGGACTTCTATTAGATTGATGATAGAAATGCCGTAGACGGGAGTAGGATAAAAATAAAACTTTTTTTACAAAGGTAAATATTTCGGTGTTCTATTTTAAAACATATGGAAACTGATTTCAATACATTTAGATTGTTTCATTCTGCATAGGCAATAAAAATATCTTTTTTAAGAGATGAGATACTTATTGCTTACTCTATTGATTTATTCTCTTAGAACTCACACTTTTTTTTATGGAAAAATGACTTCATCAAGTAAAACTACCAGTTTCCTTATATGAAAACCTTGGATACCATAACTCTAAAGACAGTCGAATGTACGAGTAATGCAAAAATGAACGAAATTGTATGTTGAAAATGCATTGCAATTCGGGAGTCTTACAGAAATAGTAATAAGTTGAAAATAATTATTATGGATTGAAATTTATTTTCAAATACACATCACAGTTCAACTAAATAGAAGAAAATAGAAGAGTTCTGACCATTGTATTCCCAAAAGATTTGAATTATGCGTAAATTACAGTGCATGTGTATTTTCTTCACAAGTTCATTTACTACTAATCACAATTTTTTTGAATGCTAAATAACAACAGGTTTAATTATAGTGAGTATACATAAGATTTCAATTAACTAATTAATTTACGACATTTAACTAAAGCTAGAAAAAACTGGAAAAATTTCCTTATATTAGCGTATTTAAACGAAGTATTTATAAAAAGGAAAGTGGATATAATGGAATAATATAATGATAACAGCAATGATGGAGAGAACAGCAATATCCACATGCCACACATAACGAATCGAAGGAAATGTCCAAAATTTAACACAAAAAGAAGGTATTAAACAACGTTTAGAAAATAAATACATTGAAAACTATTGCCTTTTTCTATCCGTAAATCGGAATAAAAAAATTAGCTTCATTTAACCTGCTGGAAAGATCTCCGATGAAAAATGAAATAATAGAATTAGGGCGGTTATCGATATCAACTTTATTTCGTAATGTCGTATTAGATCGTTTACTCCTAGCGTATTATATTTGATACGCTCGCGTTTCCTCTCCTGTGCACAGCGTATTACGTTATATACGCTCCATGAGTGTCTTCTACGGCCCGACGTATCAATAGAGTTACGCTTGATGAGAACGTTTTATTTGATTTTTTTAATGTTTCTATATGGCGTTACAATACCGCGAAATCTATATAGATAGGTTATTTGGAGTGTTGACCTTGGTAATATGGGCTTGGATTTCACTTCTGGCTACCAGGAGGGGGGGGGTAATTGTTAAAAGCTCGTGCTGCGGGGCGGTTTTTTAAATGTAATGACATGATTTAAAGGGTGCACTTGCTTTTGGTTTGCTTTTTTTTTCTTTCTTCTTAGAAGTTCCAAGAGAATTTATGGATATTTATGGGGGTTAGAGCTTTTTGTAGCATATGCTCCCAGCTGTTCGTTTCATTCGGTCGGTTTTTATTTATAGCTACAGTCACAACGAAAAGGAAGTATTTATCTGATACTGAGTTTTGCTAAGTAATGAATGAATCTGACAGTGCTGTTAGCGAAAATAATCCAAATCTTTACATACTGTGGCATATTCAATTTTTAAAAATAAACGATTTAATCTTAATGTGATACTTTTTTAAGACATTATCTGTTCAACTTTTAAAGGCAAACGGTTTAATCTAATGTGATACTTTTTTAAAATATTATCTATTCAACTTTTAAAAACAAACGATTTAAACTTAAAGTGACACCTTTTTCAATATTCTTTATAAATATATATTTTTTTGGTAATACCAGATTATATTTTTGTTTTTTAGATAATTTACTGGCAACAAACATAAAGAAATAGAATTGAGTTTGGTTCCAAGAGGTAAAGACGAACGTTGAAAAATGGTGCTTGCGTAAAATTGTGTATCTAATTTATGTTTGAAAAGATGTGTGCAAATAAATGTGATGTCCTGAAAACAAGTCATTTTTATTAATAGTCTGCAATACAGAACAATACCCGTTAAATGAGAAAAAACGGACCACGAAGATGTGCCCTTTGCCCAAAATGTTGCGTGAAGCATCAAAAGTTGGCAAAATACTTGCATAAGACATGTGACGTTGGACTATGCATTAAAGACTTTTTTTTTATATAAAATTACCATGCAGCCAAATAAGATTCATTTTTTATATCTTAATATTCCATGTAATGGTGCATCACTAAACCATGGAATTTATGTAACAAATGTAAGTATATTTTGTATTTTCTTAAAAGTATGATTTTTATGTAATTATTTTATGTAAAAACATGGAATTTTCGATTAAATCTTTTTTTTTTCTTTCGTATGTATTAAGTTTAATACATTTTAAATAATATATGTAAATACCAAAATATTCTAATCAATAGCCGATTTTAGAAGAATTTTTTTTCACGAATTAGGCTTAATATCTAAAATCGTCTGGGCACAACGTGACACTCCGCGGTAAGGCCACAGAAGCACTTCTTTTTTCTCCCTCCGGTAGCGAAAGGGTTAAAAACCGATAGTTACGTTTTTTAATCGCTTGAAAAATTCTAATATGCGATGAATTTTCTAACAGGAACTGGCACTACGTTGAGATGCTTACTCATTGAAATATTGGAAATCAGATGCAACATTCTTACATAAATGTTCTTCAAAGTAATCCATTCGGGCAGAGAAATACTTCTTCCGGTAGTCTCAGCACTATCATAAGCAATATAGAAACCCCCTCTTTTGAAATGGCGAGTAGATTACCCACCGCATTCTGCCTGATATTCAAGTATTCTTAGGATTAAAATATGATTCCTTTTAGAATTATTTTCCGCTTGGGCAAGATTTATAAGTTAAAGTGATTTTCAATATGATAATAGATAACCTCAAGAGGAACAGTTGTTCTAAGCTTGGCGATAAAACTCTGTATTATTAGCAGCTCTGACGAAACTTTGATGAGATTCAGCTGAAACTAAAGCCATCAGTCAAAATGGAATAAATGAATCTAAAGCTACTGTTTGTCTCATATGCAGATTTTCTGATTATGATTCCAAGGTCCACACTTGGTCAATGACGAAGTTATTCCTGGATGTTGTGGGCTCACCAGAAATTACTTCATGCCCTGTTAATGTGTGGCTATATTTAAAGTGGTTATACCTCTGCTTTATTTGAGTGATGCCAATTGTTTTGTTTCTGACGGCTTTTGAGACAAGTGCATCATTTCCAATTGGAAATCTCCAAGCGTTTCACAATTCTTAATGCAGGAGCTTTGTTCTCATTATTTTCTATTACCTTGTCGAAAATAAGACAGTCACAAACCTACATGTTTCTGTGATCTTCTAGAATGGATACAAATGTGCATTAAGATCGCTTACATATATGCATTAAATTCTATTTAAGTACGAAATATTATGGTAGGGGTTATTAATAAAATAATATGATTTTTGAAACTCAACTACGTAAATTATTTTTAGAAACAGCTGCTTTAAAGTTGCCTATTTAATTCGGATATTTAATTTTAAAAATGTTAGAGTTAAAACAAAATTTTAAAAATAAACTGTTTTATCTACTTCCTGCTTTAATAATTTCTCACTTAAGGTTTGAATGAACCTTTTTTTCTGTTTGCTCTTTTCAAATGAGAGAATATCTTAATGACTTTAAAATAAGAATGGACGAAAAGTTTCAAAGATACATCCACGCTCGAACTTAATTTGCTGGTTCAGAAAATGAAGGTGTCATTAATTATAAATTCAAGTATGCAAAATAAATAAGAATCGGAAGTCATTAAGCAAAGGAACAATTTCCAAAGAAAATGAGATTCTTCAGGGGAAAGTTTGAAGATTATAATAAGCTTTTGTCTTTCAGTAAATGAAAGTAAGAAATGCCAAAAAATATGAAAGTGATATGAGTATGCTTCCAAACTGATGTCTATTTACATTTTCTGATGAAAGACTGTACTGTCTTACATTGACAAATAATTTCATCTAAAATAAATTTTTAATTATTGTATTAAAATATGGAATATTATAAAGGCCGTTATATAAATAGATTGAATATATATTAATGTAGCACTTTGAAGTAATACAAGGGCTGTTGATGACGTTACACAAACAGAAGTAAAATATATTTTTAATGTATCTTTTAAAAGAACATGTTGATTATTAAATATCTGGGAATATGAGTATTTAAATTACTGTTTTTATTAGAATTAATTTTTGTGAGATTGTGGCAATTTCATTCCTGTTTTAATGTTCGAAAAAAATGAAACTATTTAGGAAACATTATTTTTTGCTTTCTTTAAGATTTTATTCATTAGATTAATTTCGTCAAATATAGTTAATTTTGAAATAAATTCAAAGTTGTTGTAGCCTTATGGCTACGATTCTGAACTCGCGGTTAGCGTTACTTTCAATCAGTCTTGGGTTGAGAGTCCTGATGTTCTTGAAGATCTGCTGTGTAAAGGGTTAACCACAAGTTAAATACTTTGTGATGCTAAATATTAAGCTCGAGATTTCAATCATTTTTATAGTTACATTGTTGCAGCGTATTTAGATATTGATCTAAACTATGTTTGTACACACGTGAATTCCGTCTATATTTTAATGTTGCTTTTCAAGCTTCTATTCCAAGTAGAAAAATTATTTCTTTTTAGGACAAAGTGCTTAAAATCAACTAGAAAATTGAAATGGTGATGACAGAATTGTTAGGACTTCGGAGAATGTGAACGCTGTAACTAGCGATTATCGAAAATTACCTAGAACAAACAGTGTTACACTTGTATTTCGGATTAGAACAATATAGATAATTTTGTATGAGGATCTATACCTACACCAATATAAAATGCAGATATTCGTTTATGTGAACACTGGAGATTATCCTATGCACATTTGGTATTTTGAGCATATTTTAAAGTTCATTAAAGTCGCTTCACAATATACTCATAATCTATGAATGAACGATTCACCTTTCGAGTCTCCTATTGAGAATCCTTCTAGTTCTTGCATTACCATCTCTTTTTCTTATTTATGACCAGCTGGTTTTAAGTTGTTAGCTCAAAGAGAAATGGATTGCCTTTTTGGAAAGGAATACGAAGTGGAACAATACAAAGTAGGTGGTGCTTTGTACCCTTAAGAATTTTGGGTCATTTTTTTAAATCCACTGTAACATTAAACCTCTGTTGTCCAACCAGTGTGGTAATCTAACTTACATAAGTATGAAACCTGATAATCATGGTCATCTCCCCCTACATACGTACTTACGGTACAAGGTACTTAAGAAACGGGATTTTGACTTCCCCACTCATAATTGAAGTCATCCTTATCTCGTACCATTTATATAGGAAATAAAATTTAAAGTATTACAAAAAATATCTCAAAATATCATTGTCAATTTTATCTTGGAACAAGATTTTGTCTTCATTGGTATTTCAAACTCCTTTATATAAAAAATAATACGATAATAACTTTTCCAAAAGTGATGCTTATTCACTTTCACTTATTATTAATAGATTACATCATAAGCAAAAAAAGAATTAAGATGAAAAACATTTATGAACGCGCTTTTATACTAAATGCAAACCACAGAAATCTCTCTCTGATAAGTATTAAAATATGTGGAACAGATTCATTGAAAGAGAGAAAGTGAAAAATGAAGCGAGTGTGTCCAAAAGGAAACTTAGGTAATCTAATTTATGAAACATGTATATATATATATATATATACATACCTATACATGTTGTTGTGGTCACAAACATTCAGATTCAGCATATAAAAAAAACTATAAATTTTTCAAAAAATACAAAAAAACGTTACTTTTTATAATTTTTATAAAAGTTCTCAGCATTCTTTAGGATCTCATTTGGTTTATAATAGGAAATATAAAACCTGTATTTTTTGGAACTCTAAATTTATTATTTCTGCTTACACTTCGGGTAGAAGTTCCTTCTGTTCATATTAAAGATTTTCACCAAAACGACTTAATTTCAAATAACATACCTAAATCAAAACGTTCTAGAGATTCTGATTATTTAAACTTGAAGTTTAGAAAGGGCTCTGATAAGAGATGAAAGACTTGCGTTATGATGGCTGAGGAGCAGTATGATAAGGATTCAATTTTTTTAATTTGTAAAACTTTTAATTGTGTATATGTGCAGACTTGTGGTATGTGCCAGTTTGGTTATGTTGGGTAAACTTCGGGAACTATCAACATTAGAATTAATCAGCATAGGTCCGATACGAAACACTTTAACAGCAGTAAATATATAAGTCGAATAGAAATCAAACATTTTAATTCACATGAATTTAATAATATTAAAATATATATTATTAAAATTGTTTTCTCAACACAAAAGGAAGATTATGGTTTGAGAATTTTTACATTGGTTTTTATGGTGCTGTTTACCCGTATGGACTAAATGTAATATGGAACAATAAAAATGTATTTAAGGCAAATAAGCAAAATAACGAAGAATTTTACTACCGAGAGGGATTCTATAAGATTAATAATCCTTATAAGTTAACTAGAACTTCTAGAGGAAAACGTAGAAGTCGAAAAATAAGAGACTTTTCAACTATTAAAGAAAAATTGTTTCAATTGGGATTTTAATTTGAAAAGAACTATCTCATAGGACATATTAAACACTTTGTAATCGGACTTATTAAAAGAGAGGTAAAGGCTGTTGTAAATATTTTGAATAATGACGTATTTCAAATACACAGGGATTTCATATCATTGGAGATATTTGTAGATATCTTTGCCATAAAATGAAAATTGATCTGAATATTGATGAAAAATATATTACAGAATATTGCACCTTTCTCTTTATGAATAAATCATTTAATAAAAGTAATTGTTCTGGCGTGTTTCAAAAACCCATGGCTCTATTTCCGATTAAAAATATCAAGATCAAAAGAGCTTTTAAGTATAATAAAAAATTTGGTAGATATATTTTTAATTACAACAATATTTCAGAATCACAAACATCACAAGTGTGTAGATGCAATGATTACGAACAATATGTTGATTCATTCCACCAACATGCTGTCACAGGAAATCTGAGCATCTTTAGTAGTGATTTATTGAGAGAATTCATAAATAAGGCTATTGGATTTAGGCTCATGATTACTAATAGTAATCTAGTCGTTAGAAAACAAATTATTAATGACTTTGATAATTTTATTCTGAAAGTTGGAATTAAATATGGTTTGCCTATTGAGGCATTTGACTTTATTTAGGTCATGTGTTTTGAAGAAAATTCTGCATTTGAATTTTAAGGTAGAAAGGGTAATTACAATTAAAGATCTAAGACTCGCTATGAATGATTTGCAGAAGAATTTTGTTGTCGTTTATGTAGATAAGATTCTGAAAATTATGCAATTATTTGCTACTCTTACTCTCATAAATTATTGAGTGAACATGTATTGAATAATAGTGCTTTCCAGTTATCCAAATATAGTAAAAGAGAGATAAATAATCGTCTTTTGGCATTCAATAAGAAGTTGGGCTTACATCTTACAAACATTAAATTTCCACACATATTTTTGAACGCCAATATTTCACAAAAGTCCTGTCAAATTCCAAAGTATTACGAATGAGTATAACACCTATATCACTTAATCTGGCAAACTTACAGTCCATTCTTCAAAATTCTACTGATAATGTTGAAAACCTGGTATTATTAAAAACAGTTTTGAAATTGTTAAGTTCATGAAGGAATGAGAGGAATTCTCTATACATGGGTATGATTTTGAAGACCTTTTTAACTCAATAGATATTCAGGATTTAATTCAGGATCTTGCTATTTTATACGATAAATATCATTTTCATCAAACAATAAAACTTGAAAAATTCAATACTCTTATAAAACTTATAATACAAGAGAATTTTATAGTTTTTCGTCAGAGTCTCTATAAGCAAATTAAGGGTCTCCCTCAAGGAGGTCTAACTAGTAATTGTCTGGCCAATTTTTATTTACATATTTATGAATTACAACACATTGATAATGATTCATATTTTCTTTATCGTTACATAGCTGATTTAATTACTTTAGGTAAATCTAAGGAATTTAAACCAAATGTTTCGTTTCTCCCTGATTACCTCGAGTTATTAAAAATTAATTTTAATTCTAATACAGTAGAATTTCTGGATCTTGATTTGCAAATTGTTGACAATAGACAAGTTAGTATAATTTATGATAAAAGAGAGGGATTCGAATTTCGTGTTGTCAAAATTCCTTTTTGGAACAGCGATTTCAACATATCTATTTTTAGGAATGTTTTATTAAAATTTTTATTACGTAATAAAAAATTCACCACACATAAAATAGACAAGTTTAATAATATTAAAAAAATTCTTAAGCACCTGTTTAGATCATGATTATCCCATAAATTTATTAAATACTTTTATATATGACAAATATATTAAACATCTTTGCAAATCGTGATTCATTTTCAAATCCACCACCCCACACTAGATCAACAAAGTCGGTTTGTTAGTGGTCTAGTCATGAAGAATTTATTTATTTACTTTTACACGGCTTAGAATTTTTATTCACTCTCTGGATCATTATACTCCTTTATAAATCAACTTATTATCAACCAATAATATGCAGCCTTTTAAACTTTATTACCAATCAAACAACGATTTAAATCTTTTTTCAATTCATATGGTGAGTATCTGATATCCATCTTGAAGATTAAAGAATATTCTGTCTTACTACTCACATATTTGAATCTTCATTTCTTTGAATTTTCGTAAGTAATTTTTATATTTTGATTTGTTGATAATTTTTAGAATTATAGATTTTATTTTTGAAGATTTTACTGCTGAACTTTTTTGCATCTTTTTATCTTTGAACTCTTTTGTGCTATGAATTTCTCAATTCAGCCTACCAAGTCGCAAAGAGGGAAGGTTGGTACCATATATATATATATATATATATATATATATATAAATTATACAATGGCGAATGGCGAAGCATTAAATAGTTGAAATTATACATTTATTATTTAACACTTAAGAGAGCCAATACCATTGAGGTAAAATACATCTAGAAATTTGAAATTTTGAGAATGACAAAGGAGTATTTTCGCTATCATTTTTAACCCCTTAACTGCCGCCAGCGTATATATACGCCTCACTCAACCGATGCGTTCACTGCCGCCGGCGTATATATACGCCTTTCCGAAGTACGATCCTTTGCATTGCGCTACTATAAAGAAAACTACTCCCACGACCTTGGAATGCCATAAAATGACCTTGACAAGGTTTGAAACAGATGTTCTTATTTCATATAAGAGGGGTAGGGTATTGGTAAAGGGGATTTTTCTGAAACGGGAAAGTTATAGCTGTGCAGTTTTGCTTCTGCTTCTGTTTGAGTAAGTCGTGCTTTTTTTATTCTTCTTTTGCTTCCGTTTTCGTTTATTGTGCGAAATAGAAGATCTTTTTACGAAAATGTCTGACAGTGATGAGAGTGATTTAGATGATTATTTCCCATCATCTTCAGGATCAGAAACGTCGGAATATGATATTACGTCAGATGAAGAGGATTCTGATTGCGACTATTCTCTGAAAGACGCCTGACGTTGGGTACAACTGGATACAAAAAATTTACTACCTGTTGGATTTGGCTATTTGGAATGCTTTCATCTAACGGAAAAAGAAGCTTCCAAACATTGACAATTACGATTTCCGAATGAATTTGGTGGAACGCATATTAGAAAAATTCCATGTTACCACACCACGATCTTCTAAACGACAGAAGTTACAAAGCGATTGTCCTTTACGACTTACTGGTAGACACTTTCCGGACTTAGTTCCATCAAAGAAAAATGCATCGAGAAAATGTATTGTTTGTTCAAAAGCAAAAGTTCGTCGTGAAACTCGCTATCAATGCAATGAATGTGATGTTGGTTTATGTGTTCAACCTTGTTTTAAGAAATATCACACAGCAGATAACTTATAACATCTGTTTGATTACACTGTTATTTTATACTTTAAATTTTGTACATTTTTTTTCATTAACTTTTTTCTGTGAAAGTAAAAAGGTTTTATGTTGCAAAACGCACCTCTTTTTTTCCTCCAATACACCGCATAACTACGCGCGCCTGTATGAAAAACGGTGGCACTGGGGAGCGTATCTCGTAAGTTTTCCTCGGCAGGTAAGAAGCGGAAAAGAGTGAATTTTTCCTTGATTAGAATTTATATGTAAGAAATTCTTTTGATCGCGTGGTATTAAATTTATAGGTATTTAAGTATTTCAGCTGCAGACAGAAAGTCTACAGGAAAAACTTCTAAAGGAAGGGAAACCAGCGTAAACCAGATATTATTTGATTTACAACGCGTTATCCCATAAATTTGAATCTATGAAGGATTTGTATCCGAAAATAAGATGAGCATCCCATTAGAAGTGCTAAAATTACAGGAAAAATTAGAATATTAAATTAAATTTAATTAATTTGAGCGAAATCATTACGCACATGCACCCACACACAAATTATATATATATATATATATATAACAAATTTCTTTCTTGGTGATTTCTGTGTCCTTTAAAATCCCCGCCGAAAACGGATTTATAGATTTTATTTAATTGTGCGTGCTTATAAATTTATTTTAATTAACTTAATTATAAATATTAAAAGAAAAGTAACGTTAAACCAAAAGATATCCTATCAGTAATTTAATTAAATATATTTCTCAATAATTAAATAGATTTCACATAAAATAAAAGAGGCGATTATAAACTATTATACTAAAAAACGTCATGTTCTTTCTCCTTAAATGCGAAAGCTAATATATTTATAAGACATTTCCTCAGTGATAATCGAAAGACTTTGAAATAAAAATCGCTAATGAGCTAAATGACTTTTCCACTATCCCATTTCCACCATAAATAGTCTAATTGATTAATTACTGAAATTCCGGGTTTTTAAAGAATTTTAAGTGCCTGTGTTCAAATGTAAATTATCAGAAATGATACATTTCATGGAAATGTAATTTGTCAAAAAGCTAAAGATTTTCTTTTTTTTTTATTTCCCTACAATTGTTGTAATTTGTTTTAAAAATGTTGAACATGTTCCACATAATAATATAAAATAAAAATAAAAGCATAAATTTTTAAAAATGTTACTTCCTGTTTAACATTGTGTTTCAAAGTTTATATAGTGTATAGCACAAACATAATTTATGTTTTTATATTGCTTATAGTGCACATAACAAATTAAAGAATGTATTTTAAATTTTCCTAAATTTCTAGTCATGAAGCTTCATTCTGGGTAAAAAATAATGTCCCTACTTCATTACTATATACTTAAAGCCCTTGAAATTGAAAAAAAAAATGCTCATTGACAATGTAATTAATCAAATTTATAATTAGGCTGTCAGATCTTTAGCTATACTTATTTTTATCGAATAGCAAAAAAAATGAATATTGTTTTAGGAATGTGATCAGAAAGGGTTTTCGCAACTTCATTTCCAAAGTTTAATTTAAAACTACAATTTTCTCATTAAATTCAAATTTGGGTCCATGTCATGATATTTTATCCAATTCTAATATCGGCAACCAATCAACAAATAATCTACTTGAGTCAATGTGGTATATATACACTGGTATCTGAGCATCCAAATTTTCGCAGTATAAGATCAAGCCTAATCTCGCTACCCATACTTGCCAATCTCTCTCTATTTTTTCCCCTTATTCACTGAACTTCAGTTTATAAATAACAATGCTAAATTACGTATGACATGATTTATTTATGAGTTGGGTATCTCAAATCATATAACATCACAGAAAAATCCTTAAGGTTACTTGAAGTGAAATGCTCATAAAAATTCGTTACACAGCTGTATATCTTTTAAGCATATGTAGTTTATGTTAATTTAATTTTATAAGAGAAAAGTATAAAGCAAAGAGATATTCTGTACTTGATATTATGGAAAATTAAAAGGTTGATTAGATTCAAAAAATCATGTAACACCATTATTTCAAATCTAAGTATGTGGAACGTATTTTAAAATATATTAAACAAGTTTAGAAAAACCGATACTGAACAAGTCGGAATTCCGTTTGTAAAATATCCGTTTTAAGCACCCTATGAAACCATTACTTTCATTCCTTTTTAAGCTCCGATAATTCTTTTCATTGCTAAAGCGACTGTTTGAGGTTTTTAAAAAAATGTACATTGGAAACATATTTTAAATGGAAGTTTTTATTCGATTTATTTAATGAAATTATGAAGGAATAATGGTTTCATCAAAAGTAAAAGTGTTCCGTCCTTTCTCAAAAATTCAATAACTATTTATTTTCTCCATTTGATAAAAATAATGGGAATATTAAATTTTATCAAAATATTCTATTTTTTGACGCAAATATTTGTACTAAAGTCTTATAAATAGGTTAAGAAATTAAAGAATTTTTATGTGTGTCATTTTTAATAAAAATGAAGCGAAAAATATATTAATATATTTATTTTTTAAAGAAATGTATCATCTTTAATTTTTAAGAAAACAAAATGAAAGATGAAAGAAAGAGGAATAATTGGAAATTAACACCACTAAAAGCTTTAAAAAAAAGAAGATATGATTATTTCTCTCAACTTTGGTTAATTATTCTCATTTCATAATCTGCTTGTAAGTATCATTCCTCCCCCAAAACTATTCTGAATTTCGAAACACCAAGGGAATTCAAGAAACTTCTTTATTTTTCTTTGCTACAAAAATCATGAAATATTTCTTTCAATTCCAAAAACATTTTAATTTTCTCTCTTAAAAGACTAACATAAATTATTCAAATTAGAACATATGTAATTTAAAATACATTAGAAAAAGTTTAGTTGATGTAACAACCTTTTACATTAATATATTGTAAAAATAATTCCAATTACGTTGCTTCACTTCATAAATTATCAATTGAAAACATGAGCCTTTTTTAAATCACCAAAAATATGATCATGAAGTTAAGGAAGAGATTCATAACTTCGTATGGAAAGGTAAACCATTTTATAAGACACGGTAGTTAGCTTAATCTAGTTAGATGAGACCACTTATACCACCTATGTACTAACAAAAAAAAATCTTAGCTTTCTTGCAAAAAGGAAATTCCCTGCAGAATAGAGATGACAGTTGAATTGTCAAGATGAAATTAACGTTTATTTGGTTTAATTATCTTCATGTCTTATGTATTGAGTTGCTATATTGTCATTGCCACGTATAATAAATAAACAAATTCTTTGGAACAGGGATAAGAGTTCTAGAGTTTCATTAACAAACTGATCTACCCAGTCACACACAAAATGGCGAAATCATTCATTGCCTTAATCATAGAATATTTTGACTAACATCATATTCATATAATTAACCAGCATAGCACTATGTTTAAAACCATATTCAGTATTTATAGACTTTATCACGTTGAATATATTTTTGAAAAACAGTAAAAATTATTAAGATAATAATTTATTACAGAAATAAAAATAATTTATTCTACTATTTTTTTTTATTTCTAATTATTTAAAATTACTTTTCTCCTCCGACAAACATTAGTAAAAATATTTCAAAATCAATACAATTCATTTTAATTGAAAAATTCAACATTTTATCCAATAAATTGATTCATTTGTAAAAGATGAAAGATTACCGCTTCTGTAGCATTTATTCAGTTCGTAATGTTTCATATAGAAAATTATGTTTTCTCTTTTAATTTACAAATTCAGAATATATATTAGATATGACAGACAAATGCTCAAGTCTTCAAAAGAGAATTGCAATGTTTCTTTATTTTGGCAATACAGTTCCATTGAAATGACAGAAAAAGAGGAAAAAACTACCATTTTGTATTATTTCTTTATGTATGATATGTAATTCAAAAATCCAGGTGCTAATTTTCAGTGAAACGCTCAATATTAGTTTGGAATATTATATTTGAAAAATATAATTTCTTATATTTAAATGGTTTTGGAAGCGGTTCAATTATCCCTCCGATACATTTTACCAATTTGTTTCAATAAATCAACATAATTTTGTTTGTGAATCTATGGTTCTATAGCTTTATTAAAATAAAAATACTGTTAAGACTAATACAATTTGATAAATTATACATCAGAAGAAAGATTCTATAATCTAAGTTTAAAAAAATTATTTTTTTGTTTTCTCCGTTTCGAACATATTGTGATTAAAATGATGAGAAAAAAAAGACATATGTTTTATTGTTCTCAAAAAATACTTTAGTGCTGCACATTTCTTCAAATAATAAGGTTGGTTATTGTTTGTTTGATATCTTATATATGAATATGAATGTTTGTCTATTTTTCCATTGTGCTAATCCGTACAGTTGATATTATCTCTCCAATAATTTTAAGGAGCTACAATAATGTTTGGAAGGAGCCTTGAGCAAATTCCAATAAATAATCAAATTAAATATTGGTAAGATGTATAGAAAAAAGTTTTTTTTCCCCCACCAACAGGAAGGAGAATTATCGATATATTAAAAGGAAAAAAATTCAATTTATTTTTTCTAAAACAAATTAAATTATTTATATTTATGTTGGGTTTTCTAAACTGAGATTATATTTTTGCATACTTCGCAGAGTAGTTTTCGAAAGAAATGTTACAAATTTACAATTCTAGAACCTTCTTGGATATATAAAGTAATTTGCCAAATTTTTGCACATATTGGAATTAAGTATTGAAAAGTGTCAAACGTCTTAAATTTTAATAAATCTTTGCATCGAGAATTCTATCAGTACGATTGAAATTATTTTCATATATTGATATTTTACAGAATAAATATTTTGCCATCAATTGAAAAACGGCTGAAATAGTTTTAATAATACCTTTAATCTAATAGTTACCTACCGTTCACTCCAAATTATTCAAAATATTATTCAAAAGTTGGTGTTCTGTATAAACTTCTGTTTCAAGATGGATAGGTATATCTTTTAAATCATCGTGCGAAACACAGATACACCAGTTTTTAAAATATTTGAAAAAAAATTTCAATAAACATATAAAACTTAAAATCAAGCATTAATAATAAAATGCTCTAATATTATTTCTTTAATATATAGATCCTTGTTATATACCTCTAATTTTATTTTTTTTCCATGTAAATAATATTTCAATAAATATTTTAAGTGAATTTCTAAGACAGAACATCTAACCACTCAAAACAACTTTAATGTTGATGTATGTTATTGATAACAGTAATATGTTAATTTTAATGATTTTAAAATCTAATTTTCAACAGAAATAATATAAATAAAATACAAAACATCGATTTATAAATGAAGATTTTTGAATGGGTTTACTTTTGAATTTTTGTTGTGTAATCTAAATTAAAATTTAATTTAATCTATATCTATATTCGAACTATATCTATATTCAAACAGAAAATCAATTTTTAATTCAATGAAAACCAGAGGAATGGCTTTACACACCAATTTCATACAGAAAAATCCTTGATTAATTCCATAATGTAATTCTTTGTAAGAAGTGACTAAGATATTATCCATACTTTTAATATCACTTCTCCTTAAATTGTTTTTAAAAATCTCTCCTTTTTTCATATTTCTTTTGATATTTAATTTGAATGAAAGAGTAAATATTTTAACTGTATTACTGAATTTTTTTAACATTCTTATAAATAAAAATTCACTAAGAAAACTTTTCATTAGGAAAGCAAAATTGGAAAATAAAAGTGTCAATAATATATTGTAAGTATGTTAATGCGTAAGACTTAATGCTTAGTAATTTAATAAATTTGTAAAATATTTCTAAAACATAATATTTCTGTGACATAATATTTCATTTTAATATTTCTGTTATATAATAAAGTTAATTTTTGGTTAGCAATATCTGTCTTCAGTTTTTTTTTACAACATGATTATTGATAAGACGTTTATCTTTATAATCTCAATTTTGAATCAGAATATTTAAACACTAAACTGAACTGATCAGAAGATTTAAACTTAAACACTTTTGACTGAAGAGAATCTATAATATGTTTTTATCTTAACAGATGTATTTATAAATTGAGCTATTAGGAAACATATTTTACTCTCTAATTTTAACTATTCAGTTAACTTTAATATATCTTTGTTTATTATAAAAGTAAATCTGCTTGATATAGCCCTTTGAACTTCACAAAAAAGAATATTCCGGTATTCCCTTAACTTACATTAAGCATCCGTTACCACATTAAAAATGAATACTGCTCCATTAACGGGATCATTCAAAACCTCAGAATCTTCCACTAGAAAATATCCCCTGCGAACAGCACTATTGAGATAATAAAGAGAAGAGCCTATAAGTGGCTATACACCCCCATAGATAAAAGACAGAACTAAAAGTATCGCTGTGGGCTTCGGAAGATCAGTAGTCTTCTAAGATGGAATCAAAAATAATATTTTAAGGACACAAATCGACGGGATACCTTTAGAGGAAGAGATTGAATTTAAAACATTCCTGAGGGTCAGGATGAACCTTTCATGTTACAAGAGTTTGATTACATTTGTTAAAATATTGGAACCTAAAAATATTTTTTAGTATTTCTCAAAGAAAGTGGAGTGATTTCTATAAAACATTTTAGAATATTTTTGAAATGGATTTCGGAAAATGTTAAGAGATAGATAAAAAGAATAAAGCTCCTGGTAACTTTTGAAAACTCTTTAAACATTAACAAATACCAAGTATCGTGAAAATGCTAACTAGTTTCATGTATTTTGTTTTGTTATAGGTACTTTATATATCCACAGAAAAAAATCAACAAGATACATGTTTTTTTTTAGTATTTGATGAATCACTTGTAGAGGAAACTAAAATAACATGAAATCATTTTTTCAAAACCCTTTTTTAAATAATTTTAAATCTGGAAAAATATTACATTAATAAGAGAATATACTTTGAAGACTATTTACGAACAGTTAATCGATTGGCTTGATGGGCTAAATATGAGTAACCTATCTGGATTATTTAAGAGGGGGAAAGATCATTTCTTTCCTTCTAAAAGAACAGGCATTTTCCTCGTTACCTACTCTTTTCAAACGACACCCTATCGATGAAAATCTCCCTTTATATAAATATTATTTTATTTTAGAATATGTAAAGCTCGCGTATGATTAAAATTATAAAATTTCCTCTGTCGGGAATGAAGTGTTCTAAAGTTTTTATTTGTACTTTCCCTCGCTCAGTCACAATATTTTCATTCAACTCCCAACTTACAAGTTAGGTGGTGAGAAAATGAATAAATATAGGTGATATGGAAATAACCCTGAGTCATATTAACGACAATAAATAACTTTCGATTATAGATTAGTAAGAAATGTTCAAATAATATTTTAGGTGATTTTTTGACAAAATTGCTATGTTCAGTTAATTCAATTTAAAAAGTATAAGGATGGAAATCCAACGAAATTTTACAAATTAATCGAGTCCCATCAATTTACAAGAAGTAAAATTCCATTCAAAACGAAAAATGTAACATGTTATGAGAGATAACTTTTGATACAATATAAATTTAAAATCACACAGTTAAAGAAATTTTTAATCGATGGTAGAATTAACGTTCTCATGTCTTGCGTGGGGTGGATGATATTTATCTTAAAATTGACATGAATTACCTTCTACATATTCTCATGTTAAGTCGAAGGTGGTTACGAAGGTGGTTAAGTCGAAAGTGGTTTTGGCATGCATATTAGTTAACTTTGTATTAAAAATAAATTCATACAATTAGGTCAATTTAATTAAGTTCTAATACATATAAAGTTGCTTGATACTCATATGCATATTATACACATATGATATAAAAATACGAGCTTTTCATTAGTTTCGAGCCTTTCTTTAAGTGTTTGTTGGACCTAGAGCAGTCTTAGTTATTCTAGGTCATAGGAAATATTCTACATAGATTTATTATATTTTTCTTTGTGTTTTTCAAACGATACAATACAGTTTTTACATTTTACAACACTCCACACGTTTTCTTCTTTTACCTTACTTCTCTTCAAGTCGCACATCCTATCTCTTGTTTGTATAAGTGGTATTAAATATTTGAAGTAACTTGAAAAATAATATAATCTTTTAAATGAAAAATTGATAATTCTCTGCATCCATTATACTTTGTAACACCCGGTCGACCCGGGCGTTATCTTGTGCCATCACTAATATCTAATATTAAACACTACGACTCCAATAATTACAGAACCACCAAAACAGCTTTCAACATTTATTAATATATATCTACTATGACATCAATAATAGTGCTCTCCAGGTTAAGTTTACTAACGCTTTAATTCAACTCACCAATAATAATCTAACAGCTTCTTACCAATATCTCTTACCAACTGCAACTCTGAATCTGGAACAACTGCTGAAAACACTAGAACAATTCTCAATCCGAGTGGTTTACACTCGGACCTCAACACTAATCTATAAATCTGCCTTTCTATACTATAGCATTTAGATTCCACCTCCTGTCACTACAACGCCTCTCTGATCCTCCTTCCGATACTCTACTCCTTCAGATACTCTACTCCTTCAGATGGAGTTTATATACTTCTTAATTTAACCGCTTCACTTCATTCCTAACTGCTTTGCATATTACGTTCTTCATCACGTTTCATTTTTGGTTGGGCAAAGGTTGTTTAGCGAAAGCAATCAATCTCAATTGAAAGTCCCCAAGGTTAGTGAAGAGAAACCGCGAATAGCCCAATGTCACAACTTGATACAATTTTTTTGACAAAAAATTCATAATAAATATTTTCACTCTCTTAACTGTGGAAAACTAATCATGAAGTATCCTTTGTGTTTTGAGAAATCTCTCTCTCTTTTTAGACCACTAGCTTTGTACCTTCTGATGTTACGATATTTTATGGTTTTTCTCCTGCTGCAATAGCTACTTTCTTCTTTACTGTTATTGGGCTATATTTATCAACATGATAATTCTATGTTGTCATATGTTGCCCAAGCTCTTTTTAAAATACATCTTTTATATAGCTTGTATTAGTGTAAGAATCTGAAAACAACAAATATATTTTTGAAGCTAGGTCAAGTATATGGTTGATATATAGAAAATAGATTAGATTAAAAATCGGTCAAGTACATATAAAAACATCACTTTATTTCCCCTCTGCATCTAAACGAGGTAGCCAATTCCTTTGTAGTACCTAATCCAACTTTAGTTCATTATAAAATTAAATATGTTTTATTTTCTTTCTCTTCTAAAAATTTAGGCGCATGGTGCGTAGTTAAAAGTAAAAATTAACGATTTAATCGTTTTCGGAATATATGAAACAAAATGTGTATGCTGCGGTAACCCAATATTAAGGAAACAGTTTTCTATCACGGGACACTTATCGAATTTTCATTGTAATGCACACCACCCGAAAATTACTTCTACATGTATTTCTATGCATATTAGTGATTTCAATATATTAAGCCAACTCAGGTAAAATGACATTATCTTTTTTCATGTTAAAAACAAGTGAAATAAGTCTAAACCGATAGAAAAGCGATAGAAAATAGACTGCACAAATAGATATAAACTAAGAAAATTTCTGTGTTTGAGGCATAATTAAAAATAAAATGTCATAATGAAATTTTATGAGAGTTTCCATGAAATAAATGATAGAAATGTCTCGATTTGACCTTTTTAAAGTGAAAAAATTAAGAAAATATCTTTTCAAGATGTAAACAGTTTTTAACATTCAGCGGTGTTTTTTTTTGAATATTTTCAAAATCAATATCGAGAAAAAAGATTGGACATGCAATCAGAAATAAATAATTTGTGTATCCAAAATACTAAGAGACATTTTAACGAAAGTTATTCATATAAAAATGTATAGTAAATTCATGATTTTTAATTTAAAATATCAAAATGATTAAATTGGTACAAAACAATGATAGAATTGGATATTTTTTACAATTATTTATCACTAAATATATAATTTTAGCTATAAAAATGGAATATGTCAGCAATATGAAGAATTATGATCGACAATTAAATGACAGTTATTCAATTTTATACTGCTCAAAGAAACCAGACACAAAACGCTTGAACTTTCACATTATCGAGCTCAATTTTAGAAATGTTTTTTTACAAAGAATTAAGAAAAAAATTTAAGTTTCTTTAGAAAATTACTTTTGCAGTGTAAAGCCTTAAAAATTACTGGTTATAAATCATTTCAATTCCAACGAAAAAAAAACTGATTCAAAGTTCACTTTATCTTATAAAAGTGTAAGAAAAGCAAAGCCTTAACAAAATAAATGAAGATTCGACATCATGGTTTTTGCTGAGATCATTTGTATTGTCCAGATTAACTCATAAAATGAATGATGAGTCGCTTGTTAGGAGGACATACTTTATTGAGAGGCCTGCAGTGAATAGTGGCAGAAAGATTATTTTTAGTTCTTGAAGTATAAAATATAAGGATGTGATGCAGAGGAGAAATTTTTCTACAACTTTTTCTATTATGAAATTTTCTTTTGTTGAAGCATAGATTCTTAATAAACAGATATAAAATCAATACATATAAAAATGTTGCCTGCGTAACTTTTTTAATACACTTGCTATTTTTTTTTTTGGAAATAAAACATTTGTATTGTCGGGAATACATTTTTATTTTATTAATGCACAATAGTGTTTAATTTCAAGTGAGTGATTTTTAAAAGAGAAATACAGTTATTTTCATCTTTAACGTTACAACAATACTCAATATTATAGTTTCCAATTTTAAATTTAAATATAAAAAAAAACCTTAACTTAATTGCATTAGCAAAATTTTCATAACTTCAAAATAACATAATAAATTTTTCACAAATTACATGTTTCCTTATGCAATCCTCAAACTTTAACAATTAAATATATCACCTTCATCACTGTCATTTAATATTTTTCATCTTCTAGAACTGATTGATTTGATTATGTGAAACTCAAAATTGAAGTGTGAAATATTACATCAAATTACAAAAAATTCTATTCATAAGTATTTTTTTCGAAGTCATAATAATAGTAAAATTCATTTACGTTTTATTTTAAATAAATTGCGCACATACAGGAATTATATATATATATATATATATATATATGTGTGTGTGTGTGTGTGTGTGGTTAGGTCTTATAAAAAGATCTTGAAAACAATACTTCTATCATATAAAGGAATTTTCTTTTTTCTCTCTCTCATTTGTTATTTCACTTCAAAGGCATTATTATTTTATATCACCAATAATTTCTCGTTTATAATAAATAAACATTATAAAGTAGAATGCCGTCCAATACTGTCTCTCTTATTTTTGAGAAATATTAATTTTATCAAACGATTTCAATTAGCCTTACTTTTATTCTGGTCAAATTGAACAAAACATAATTATTAACTCATATATTTTTTACTATTTAACTCTTTAAAATTCATCTTAAAAGAGCTTAAAATTTAAAATAGAATTTGAAAAACAAATAATGATTTATATATATCAACAGTGTTTTCATAACAAAATAATGATAAAATTAGAAGTAATGCTGAATTTTCTAGAAACAAAACCCTCTAGATTATTCCATTAAATTTATAAATTGCATTTTTATCAGGTATTTTTCTCAAAACTATTACAATGATTCATTTAAAACTGTGAAAATATACAATTGAAATAGGCTGGATTGAATCATTATGCCGAAATGCTAAAGTTAAATTCCAATTGACAGTTTTGAAAACGAAAATGAAGGTGACTTAAATGTTTTTCCTCTTAAATTTACCTATATCACGTACCACAGTGTCAGAAACGTTAATATTTCTTGCAAAATGATTAGAAAAAATAATATGACGAGTAAAAATATTCTTCTTATTATTAATTTAATTTGATCAAATGAATGAGTCTTTGATCTCACCAATCATTTCTGATTTGGATGTTTCATAGGAAATACTTCACTTTCATAAATACTATTCTCTCAATTCTTAAACACAAAAAAATTTGTTCCTTATTTAAATATAAAATGGTTCATTTCTTTTCTGTTTCGCTCAGGATCACATCATGTCATGAATTATGATATTACTATAACTAAAAAATAAGTACTATATAAGAATATGAAGCGAATCGAATATATGTTTTTGAATATATTAAATAGTGAACATTTAATTAAGTAATTTCATAATATGGATTCATGCAAGTCTGCAAATACGTAATGATATATCACCAGTAACATTTAAGAAGTGGTAAACATTTGTTTTAATGTAACTCAAAATTTATTTCAGGATGAATTTATAGAATGATGAATGGCTTCTCTTTTCAAGCTATAACTGGGAAATGTAATATGAACTCGAATGAATATTCCATAATTTTGGAAGTGATTTTAGTAGTTATTTTCAAGTTTTTTTTATTCACAACATTTTAATTTGAACTGTATTTATACCATTTTATTACAATAGTTTTTATTGAATAGTTAATGTTAAATTTCTATAAGAGATGCATAGGATTGATATTTAACAAAAGCTAACAAATATTTATAATTTACTTCTATAAGTCCTTTGGAAACATATTGCATCTTGCAGATGAGCTTCCTTCTTTCCATACATTTGTTTACAAGATCGTAGAATATAAACTATTTTTTTTTGATTTACTTAGACACTTAAATTTTAATTATATTTTGATTTATTATCGTTATACTAGACACAACACGAGGGCTATTGGTGACGGACCTCGTATTTTTGAGCTCTGTCAAGTGACGAGGATGGCACCTGAGTTGGCACCTCTCTCTCCTAATTTCCAAACCACATCAATGGGAGGACTTGAGATCTTGACAGATTTAAAGTGCTTCATTCTTAGCTCAATGGCGGGTTTCAGCCACGGCTGAAAGGGGCATCAAGGTACGAATCCACGACTCGACGAAAACCACCGGCAGTGATTCTGCGACTATGACCACTAGACAATCGCGAGAACCGAGCAACATATATTTTAGAAGGTCCAAGAATGAATTTGAGTTCAACACAGCACTAGACACATTATTATTCATTGTAAAATAAAAATGTGTTTTCTTTAAGATAAAAGTATATTTTTTTAGTCAAGTGCTACCTATGTACAAATTTACTCGTTAGAAAACTAGGATTATTATATAATGCAAGTGCTTCTTTATAGCAAACTTCTTATGAATTTAATAGCATAAATGTGTTGGCAAAGGAGTGAATTAAATTATATCTGTTTTTCATTTAAATTTTCCAACAAATGCTCCAATATAAAGAACTCACTTTGAAAAATCTATTCAGAATTGCTTCACAAAGTTCTATTCACGTAAAACCCTCATTTTCATTGGAAAAATATCAAATTCCTTCCTTTTTAATAAATGGTGAAAATTCTTTCAATCCTTTAAAATTTTTAATGAAATATATTTCAATGATTTCTTCACAAAAAATTCGAATGGAAGATGTTTCAAAACTTCTGCATTTCTTCTTTTTTGGGGATCTGAAATTGTAAGTATTGCTACACAATCGTTAATTATCTATGCAAATATGTAAAAGAAGGGGAAATTAGGAACCACTTTTTGAAAAGGCAGCTTCTAAAGAAAAGGTAGTCGAGGAAAGAACATTTCAGTTTTGTAATTGCCTATTGTCTTTATAACGAAAAAGTTGATAAGTGTAACGAAAAGTGGATTTACTTTCTTACCACTGTTTCAGTAATGTTCATTTTCCAACTCAAAAGAATGAAGGATTTTTTTTTTCATTTTTAAGAAAATTTCCTTTGGAGGTTTAATTTCCATAATCTTTTCTTAGGAAAGAAAACGAAAAAATTAAAGATATTCTGAAGTAAACAAAGAAATAATTGAAATTGTACTTTTAAAAGAAATTTGCAAATTATTGAAGTTGAAATGGTAGAATTTTGAAATAAAAACAAGTCTAAAACTGTTTTAAATATCAGATATAAAGCTCGGTATTTTGAGGAATAATTAAGAGATTGTATTAATTAAGAGAGCTTATTAATTTTAAGAAATTTTTCACTATATTTTTGATCATCGTACATAAACAATTGAGCTAAATATTAAATAAGATAAATCAAAAAATTTGCCTTTTTTCTCTAAAAATTATTTTATTTAATTCTTCATTTGTAATAATCTAGTTCACACTTAATTAAACCAAACAAAAAGATTACATTCAAATGTTTTTTTTTATTTGATAGTGCTTAAGACCACAATTTTGACAAGCTGAAAACCTGTTAATCAAGAGATTCTAATCACAAACCTACTTTTTTGCTACCTCATGCGAATACTTAACTAAATGTTAAGAAATGAATGAAAAAAAAAAACTATTTAACACTTAAATATTTTCCTTACAGGAAGGGAAAAACGATGAATGTTTTTGTAGTACTTATTTGTTTTTCATATTTGTTAAGTGCCAAAATTGGGATTTCATAATTGAGTTTGCATCAATAAGTGCATCTACTGGATGACTCATGTTTGGTTTATCTTCAACACTTCAGCACTCATATTTAAAGCGGTTTTCTTGCACCACTCATACACTTATGATTTTGATAACACGGCATCCCTATTAAGTATTCGAATAATCTATAACACATGTTTCGTAGCAGATTTACCAAATCTATAACAAAAATTAATGTTATAATTTTGCTCCATTTTAAGCAATTTCTTATATGATCTCTTCGCAGAAAAAGAAAATGAATTCAACGTTTTCATATACAAACGACGAATCGACCAGTTTAAACTTGCTTAACCAAGGGTTGAGATGCAACTCTTTATAACACACGTACGTTTTTTCTTTGAATTCTTATTGTTTTTTGTGTTAATTTGTCCAGTTACTTTATGGATGCATATATGAAGAATTTTAACTACAGAAATATGATACATGGCTCTTTTTAAAGATGTCTAGGGTATTTTTTTTTTGGATTCAATAACAAAATGGATTTTTAGAAGATGACATATAATTGAACCATATATTATTGCACAGCATTTATTAAGTTAAAATAGAACTAACACATCAATCAATAACTCCCGAGACTAA
Source organism: Nephila pilipes (assembly GCA_019974015.1). Lineage (NCBI taxonomy): Eukaryota > Metazoa > Arthropoda > Arachnida > Araneae > Nephilidae > Nephila > Nephila pilipes. Next base: position 175,771 of record BMAW01046503.1, on the reverse strand, counting down.
CATTGAAAACAACATTTTTTTTTTGCAATTTTTTTTTATTCATCAACATAACACCTTTTGTTAATCACCTTTTAGGGTGATACAATCGTTCCAACGCTTTTCCAAATCTTTTTTTGTTTCCCCCCCCCCCAATTTTTTTTTTTTTTTTCCCGCAAAATATTTTTTGTTGCGAGTAAATAGCGATAAACAGCTTTCTGAATCATCGACTCGTTGCTGTTTTTGTTCCATCGAAAGCAATCGCGGCACCCACTTGGAAAAAACCTTTTTCACTTCACTTCAAAAAACCTTTTTCAGTAAATACACTTCCATATGATATCTGTGTCATCTCAGCAATCTCACGGAGCTTCACTTTACGATCTTTCATTATAATTTTTGTCACTTCACTCACATTTTCCGGTGTAACGGCTTCCACAGGTCTACCCGAGCGTTCCGCGTCATTTGTGTCGGTACGACCACGTTTAAACTCGGCAAACCACCGACAAATCGTTGCTTTTGATGGACAAGAGTCCGGGTAACATTTTTCAATCCATTGTTTCGCTTGCACGGTGTTTTTTCCCATTAAAAAACAATGTTTTATCAGAACACGAAACTCGGTTTTTTCCATTTTTTAAACAAACTACAAAACGACTTTACTCCAACCTCGATAACTCAGCTGTTTCTGGTCCGATCGACTTAAAATTTTGACACGTTTCAAGCAAAGGTTAGTACTCTAGAAAGACCTGGTTACTGGTTTACTACGAGCACCATCTCTGGGTTAGTCTCGGGAGTTATTGATTGATGTGTTATTGATTAAACATATTAAAGAGCTATCAGAACGCACGTCTATCTCTGTTGGTCGCACTCTTCTATCTAGCTTGTGCCTCGAAAGACTGGTGACGGAAGACGTCTCAAAATGCAAAATTCCTATATATATATATATCTTTTCAAAGGAGAATATAGTGCAAATTTAGTATTTATCAAATCATTTCTACCAGATGAGCACACAAATTATTATTAGTTCGATACTTTTAAAATATAGATAATAACTTATTCTTAAAACTATAGTTATTTTTCTAAATCTCTTTATTTTAGTTATTAGCTTTATCATTCTTTAATGCAGAGAAATTTTCCTATCCCCTAGTGAGTAGAATATTTCTGGAAATTACGTTTTCAAAAGCCATACTCATAAAATAAAATATATTGAAAACCAGTTCACAAAAGTTCAAATTCAATTAGCAATTACTATCATTCAAAATGCTGTTTCAAAATTAGTTTTTTATTAAATATTAAAAAAAAAAGTTTAGTAAGAACATTATATCCAAAAATTATTTCTTTACCACATGTTTTCCTTAGTCACGTAATATATTTCTTTAGAGAAAAATACATAATCAAACTGCAGGGGAATGGTAATTTTCTGCTAAATTAATTTCACCTAGATTTAAAATACCATTTCGAGATTTTTTTAAAAGGTAAAGAAATTTTCAAGTTTTTTATAATTTTTTGTATGGTTAATTTAATGTATTATTTTTAAAACAGTACACGAAAACTTTATTTCAACAATTTGGAAATATTTTTTAAATATGCAAATGTTATTCTATATTCCATTGCAGGATTTCTAGAATATAGCACGAAATAAATGTGGTTATATGGAACTATTTCTGCAGAAACAACTATTTCAGTTTTCTACGATATAAATCATTTTCTAAAATTAGTTCATAGTTGTAAAATTATTTTTAAATTCCAAGTCATTCTGTAGATCCTATGTAAATATTCTTATACATATTATTAATTTTTATAACCCTCTTAATTATACACTTTCCTAGTGATTTAAACCATACTTTGATGCTAGATATTTTACTGACCTTTATAGACTATTTGTCTGAATGAACATAATTGTTTAAATTTATTGTGGCTATATTTACTTAAGGTATTAAATTCGTTTCATGAATTATTTTCTTACGAAGTCATGATATTTCTTTCATTTTTTCGAGCAAAAAATACGACGTTTTTGTTATAACGAATACAAAAAAAATGAAATTATTTAGTTATCTTGATAACAATCATAATAACAAACATATTAATACTAATAAAAATGTTATTCGAAATGCATTCTATTTCGAAATTCAAGTCTTAAAATAGTTATTGAAAGACAAATATTCAACAAATGATTCATTCACTCCACTGAAAGGAAAATTTATGTATCTCCATCCTTTCCATCAGTATTCTTTTGTGTTTAAATAATTTTATATTTTACTCTCTTTTTTGATAAAAGCTCTTAATTAGATTTCTAAGAGCATACAAGAAAAGGCTATTCCGAAGCAGGTTCATTTTGTTAAACTCTATTTCTATAAAGTATGGTTCTAATAATACGGTTTTCCAAGAATTTTTTCTTCTTAATCTTTTCTACTCATAGCAAATCCATTCACCTAAAATTCTTAATTTAATATGGAAAAAAATCTATATAAATTACAGATGGGACTTGTTAAGTTTCTGATTACCTTCCTGAAGAATTTTAGTTGCTTCTTATAAGAAAGGTTTTCAGAAATGCTTTGTTACTATTTCTTCTTATTAAGTAAAATTAAATTTCAGAAAGTGAAATTTCTTCCAAGTTTTCAATGTAGGAGATAAATTAAACAATAAGCAATCAAAACTAATGTTAGATGTAATTTTTGGGGAAAGTATTGAAAGTAAGCGATTGTTTATGAATGTTTCACTCAAAGGCAACTCGAGGATCATTGGTGATTGACCTCATCATTTTGTGACGAGGATGACACTTTCGTTAACATTTTCCTCTCCATACTTTCATAACAATCTAAACGGAGGGCTTAGAGCCTCAAGAAATGTAACGGGCATAAGCCCAGCTATACAGAGGGTCTCTAGTGGCATCAGGGTTCGAACTCACAACTCGACGGAAACAATGATGCAGGTGATTCTACTACCATGACCACTAAGCTACTGAGACCACAAAATATAGAAATAGACAATTTTAAGTAACTAGTAACTATGTCATTTTTTTTACTCTTCTTCAATGGATTCATTAAGGGAAAGTTACGAAATAGTTAAAAGAGTTTAAAGAATTTTTTTTTATATTATACGAATAAATAATATTACATTAAACGTAAATGAAATTTGTTACGTTTTAGGAAATTATATTTTATTTTTATTCATCGAATTCCTAAAATTCTTATATTATAAAGTAAGTTCAATATAAGAATAAAAAGAAATCAATATTTTAGCAACTACTTAAGGAAGCATATAATGGATTATTAATGAATTATTCAATCAAAGTTTTTATATCCTTCTGAAGTTCATACAAAAACTTCTTTCTTAATAAATTGTATATTAATTAAAGCATGTGAAACATTTATTATAAAAATTTCTCTGGAATTTTTAAATGGCTTTTCAGTTAACTTCATTAAGTTGTCACACAATATAAATGATGTTTCAAATTAAAAATCTGTCATTGTTGATAAATGAGAATATAGAATAATGTAAGTTTGAAACGGTCACGAAACATATCTGAAAATACTTTGCCATTAGTGACAGAAAAGTATAAAAATTTATACGAGAAATCGAAAACATGTTAATAAAAATTAGTAAATTTATTTTGTTATCAAAAACATTTCATTTCAAAGTGAAGTCTTATCTTCAGATATATTACTCATGTTTTAATTTACTGCAAAATTTACATTGCGTTATAAGGGATATGCTTTTAATATTACAAACGAGTGTTTGAGATTAAAATTATTCCCAAAGTTAATGAAATACAATATTTTAATAATTCAATTAATCTTTAGAAAGGCATTGTAAAAAGATAGAAATCAACAAAAATTTTAAAAGTTTCAAACTTTCTTAATGGAGGATGAGAATCTCATACATTTAATTATACACATAATATAAACATTTACTTGCACTCTCATATTTTATCACTAAAGAATGAAACGCAAACGGAAATTAGTTGTCAGCGTAAGAATAAACACGTTCTAATTAGTGGATGGTAAATGAAGTGTCCACTTACAATGAAGAATTTCAAAAATGTTTCTCTATTACTTGATATATGTAAAAATTTTTAAAAGTGTAATCCAAGTTGAAAAAATTACAATTGAGTACTTATCTGAACAATTTAGTAGTTAATACTTTAGTGATAATAATAACGCATCATGTATTGCTTAGTTAATATTTACCATCTCATTAGAAATTTGACCACATATTTAAGGGAGATTAACATTATTTACATATGAGGTGGGTCAAATAAATAATATGACTGATGCTGAAAAAACATTTATTTTGATGTCGGACATATATTATTATTACCAACTTCAATATACATCACTCCTCTAATCATACAATGCTCGACGCGAACCTTCCATTGTCAAAAACACTGCTGGAAGTCGTATTCAAAAATTCAAGTTAATATTTTATTCAATTGTTTTGTGTTTTCTTCTATAAATTCTTAAGTTTTCCAGAATATTCTTTACACTTCCATAGCAGTGTTTTGTGTTATATATAAACCCTTGTGTTCTCAGCCAAGATTAGCTGTTCTTAGTCTACTAATAAATCTCGTTATTTACATAATTATTGTGTGATCAATTCGACCTGCTTAAATATCTATGTATGACTGTATATATATATATATATATATATATATGTACATACACAGAGAGAATTTTGAATTAATCGTATCTTCAAATTATAGTCAATTTGTTCAAGATACTATTTAAAACATAAAATTGACAAGATTTCATAGTGTATAGTTAAAGATTTCAGGAATATTTATTTTTGATAACTTTGACCAGAGTATCGTCTCTAATTTTACTGTTTCTAACTGTTATTTCTTCATCTTTCTTCATTTTTTCTCAAGACACAGTTCTTTACTTGTCAGAGGAAAAATAGTTCTTTATTACTATTCTTCTCCTTAAGACCTTTCCACTCGTCAGGAAAAATCAGTTCCTTCTAGAGCTATTAATCGAAAAATCGCCGTAACCATCCTGATGCTTTAGGTAACAAATAACTATTTGGTGCCAGCACATCAGCTCAAGTAATTTTAACATCTCTTTGCATTTAAAAAAATCCGCTATTAAGTGCTGGTGCAAGCGGGTATTTCTAAAAACGTAAGCTCCTCCCGCACCTCACGTCAAGGTGCCAACGCAGCCTTTTTCACAGACTTGAAGGCCGAAGTCTCGCTGAGCAGCTCTTTTCAGATGCGGCGTCCTCAAGCACATCGAGTTTCAAATTCATAGGTCCCTTTTGAGTAATAATCTTAACCACAATCAGTACACAGGTCGTTTCCATCACCTTACTGACTGGACTGTGCGCACCATCTACCAGTCCTGCCCCAAACGTAAGGCCATCGTGTCTCTACCATTTCCAAATTGCAGAGTCCTCCAACTGAGAAACTTCCACTCGAAGTTCGTGATTCTCTCCGCCCTTGGGTGCTCAATAGAGACACAAGGTCACCTGGTCTCATGTCCCCAGAGCAGAAGGCGCATCTTCAGTACCCTGTGTGCGAGCTTCTCTCTTGGCAGGATAATTAAAAAAAACCCTGACGACTATGGACCCTAAACACGTTCCTTGCATTCCTTATGATTTTTGAAGGACGTCTACTGCTGCTCACCCTCTATGAAACGCTACATCTTATTATCTATGATGAGAAAGGATCTTAGTTCCATGTCTATCCATCAAACTATCCTTCAATCATCTGGCCTAATATGCAACACCTTTTGAGCCTTGCCCTGAACAAGATTTGAAGGGATTGGGAGTTCAACATCATTGAATCTAAGGAGAACTGGAGTCATGAAGGAATTCGTTAAAAATTCCATCTCTAAAATAAACCGGGAATGAGAACTATCCTTCCTTCATCCTTCAAATTATATTATCATATTTAAAGATGCCTTTGCTTAATAAAAGTGTTGTCATACACATCTTCAATTCATTTTTGAATGCTTCATTTTCCTCTCGAAAAAAAAATCAGTATTTATTTCTGAAAGTAAAAGCAATTAAATAAACTCATTGTTGGTCCTTTCACGTAGATTTTAATCATAAAATGTGAAACACAATATACATTTTACGAATTAAAATCCGTCATCTTCAACATAGAAGACACACAGCATCTTTCATGGAGGAAAACATATTGAGAAAAGAACTTGAGAAAAATTCAAGTCACTTCAAGTTCAGCTTTCCATTCTGTGAAAAAAATACTTTCTGAAACTTTGGAGCATACTTTTGCAATACATGTGGCAGAGAAAATATGTGACATTCAGTAAAATTGAAATTCCAGTAGAAATTGCATTCCCACATAAAAGAAATTTGACCAGATAATGGAGGAAGAAAATATATATTTTATACAAATGTGACATTGAAAGGATCTTGAACTGAACAACCTAGGAATTAGAATAGGACTCATTGTAACTGATTTCAGCTGTTCGTTTTCATTGATCAGATATTTTATTTGTAGCGACAGGTCATGTCGAAAAGAAAGTTTTATCTGATACTGAGATTTGCGAAATGTTAAATGAATGTAGTAATGTTAGCGAAAATTATCAAATCTGTACATATAAAAAAAGGGAAGGGGTCTAAGATGTGCCCTTTGCTCAAAATCTTGCGTGAAGAGTCAAAATATGTAGTAAAACATGAAACGTTGTACTTGCATTAATTTTTTTATAAATATACCATACAGCAAAATAAGTTTTATCTTTTATATCTAAGTATTCCATGTAATGGTACATCACCATTAAATTTATGTAACATATGTAAATATAATTTGTATTTTCTTAAAAGTATGATTTTTTATGAAATTTTATGTATAAACATCAATTTTCGATTAAATCTTTTTATTGTATATATTATGTTTAATGCATTTAAATAATATATGTAAATACCAAAATATTTTAATGAATAGCCGATTTTAGAGGAATTTTGTTTTACGAATTAGGCAATATCTAAAATCGTCTGGGCACAGCGTGACATCGCAGTAAAAAGCCCTTGGCCAGAAGAAGCACTTATTTTTCTCCTCCGGTAGCGAAAAGGTTAAGGATATATTACCCTTATATTGAAGGAAACACAAGAACAAAATTCTAGATACACTTTCCGAGTTAAAATTATTTCAATATTAATATACATTCTTGTAATTATTATGCGAGCATTGGATTGTGTATTGTTTTTTTTAAAATTATTTTCAGTATTTTTGTATAGTAATCTACTAACGTACTTAATTAAATTAATATATAAGTATATACTTCTGGAAAAATAAACCAAAAGTTAATAAACTTTCTTCACTTGAAAGCATTTGAAAGATTTCCACATATTAAATTAGAAATTAATTGTTCTATTTTTGTGTTGTACTTAAATCGAGTTTAGAGACGAAAATAAATTGGATATTTTAAAGATATAGAAAAATATTTTGTTAATTTTATTTATTTTCTAAGAAGATAAAATAAATATGTTACTTAAATAAATACTAAAAATAATGCTTAATTTTGCAAAACGTATTCGATATCAAGCAAAATTTTAAAAGTAGCTTCATGTTTGACGAGAAACGAGGCGAAATTAAACTAAATTTTAGAAATTTGTATTTATTTATTTTGTGAAATATCTAAAGGATTGAAGATGTTTTTAATCATTAATAAATAAGTAAACGCGTGTATCCCCCCTCCCCATAAAAGGTAAGTTCAAAGCATTTTTGAATCAATGACTTTAAGAGCCAGACAATAGTTAAAACATTTACTAGTCAAATATTTCGTTAATTTTCTCTTCAGTACCTTCCATTGATATAATTATCCAATGTTCAGTTTTTTTTGCCTGATATTAGTTCTTAATAATTAATTTTGTTATTAAAGTTTAATATTATAAAATTTACAAAAATAATATAAAGCTCAGATCTTGGTGAAACAGCTACATTGAAACCAAAAACCGTTTATTCCCTTCCCGTTCTCCCTCCGTTCTAAAGCATGTCGTGCATTCTTTCTAAAAATCGGGACTTTCTCAAAACCCTGCGGGACGCGGGGTAAATTGTTAAAAAGGGAGACGCCTGGTCATCTTATCATTGGAAAGAGTTTCCTTCAGAATAGCTATTTGTCTAAAGTGTTCAAGTAAGTGAACTTATAGATTGGATCGGAAAGGGGTCCGATCCTGCGATGGAACTTAAAAGAGAGAAAAAGAAAAGGACATTAAAATTCAACCAGATTGGATCTGATTTTCGATTTATTTTTTATCTACTTATGAATTCCGATCTCCTTCAAAAGAATATAAAACGAGTTACTTTAGAGATTTATTCGTTTTGCTCTTATTAGATTGTACAAAAGGTTTACTCAGAATAGCGATGTATTTCTTTCACTCTGAATTGTGATTGTTTTACTCTGAATATCCACGATAAATCTTGCGGAAAAATACTTCTTTTAAAATTATATGCTTCATCTTGTAGAAAGTTCTGATCGACAGTACCTACTTTCAAGAATTGAATTAAACCATTCAAGTGAGTGAATATATAAATTTTAGTTTAGTTTTTTATTAACGTCGCACTAGAAGCAACACGAGGGCTATTGGCGACGGACCTCGTAATTTTGAACTATGGTCAAGTGACGAGGACGACACCTGAGCTGATACCCCCCTCTCCTAACATCCACACTACGCCAACGGGAGGACGTGAAAATATAAAAGAGAAGCAAAAAAAGTTTTATAAAAATGTATTACAAGCTCTGTGTTGCAGTAAAAAAAGAAATTAATCGGAAATTACTTTAATTGATCTAAATTTCTTTTGGCTATGATTCTATTTTCAAATCGAAGATAATTGAGTCAACTTGATTACTGTAACCGTGAAAATTAGATTTACGTGAAAAAAAAACCCATTTCATTTTGTTTCTCCCAGGTGTATTTAGAATTAATTTGCGTTGTAGTTCCATTAACAACCATACCAAAGTAATAATTTTAGTTCATTTATTTTTAAAATTTCTGTGTTATTGAATTTTGTTGCTTATTTGCTTAAGTATTTTGGAAAATCTTATGGTAATATACATGTTGACTTACTTAAAAGTTTTAAAAGTGTTTTACGTGAGTATATTTAGACATATGTTCAGATATAACTTTAATTAATTTCAGTAACTCTAGGGGAAGCAGTGGACAAAACACTAAATATAGACTAAAAATTAAAATATTCTTATTTCATCAATTACTCTAAGCCAGAGGATATAACGAAAATAAGATTCAGATTGGTTACATAGATATAAAAAAATCAACATAATTAAGAAAAAAGTACACACATCTATAATATCGTAAAGACAGAAATTTTCTATTAAATTCACAGTAATTTAAATTAAAATAGAATAGTACTTGTTAAAACTTAAATGTAGAAGTTAATTTCAAAATATTAAATCGTCCTCATCAGTCAATTTTGTCTATTACTCACAACATTAAAATGTCCAGCGCTTAACATCAGTGTTACATCAGAATGTTTCTTATTTTAAATGTTAAAACTTTCATCTGATGGCTTATAATATTGTGGTTTGATTTAAAATGAAGTTTACTTGAGAAATTGGGAATGATTGTTTTAAAAGTATAGAGATATGCTTTTGTTGGAATGGAATATGTTTTTTGAATGGAACTTGTTGGAAGATATAAATACGATACAAAACAAAATACATATTTCACTAAATGCGTCACTCAAAATGATATTGAAATACTATTTATGTAATATGACATAATACATTAAACCAGTATCCTACAAGGGAATATTCAGTTTGCCCAAAAAGAGCTTCAACAAAATAATGGGTGATTGAACCTATCAAGATGTGCACTATTTTCCATAGAATCTAGTATCACATTCCTCTCTCAATTTATAGAGATAAGCGTAAATTGAGATATCAAAACTATACTATCAGCAGTGAAAACGCAGAGAAATATAAGGTATAATTTGCACAAATCCCTTTATTGACATCCGAAGAAGATTCAAAGAAGATACTCAAAGTGATGGACAAATGTGAGACGTTGCACAAAATACATTTGCGAATGAAAACGTGGCGAGTCCTCCCAAACACTTGCTTATTGTTTCGCTACACGATCCATAGTGATTCCACGATTCTTAATGAAGATCCGCAGTGCTCCAAAGTCTTTGTGTACCTTTACAAGTGACTCGTACTTAAATACGCTCAAGAATGTAGATTTTTTACTGAAATAAGAAGCAAAGACTTGCTGCTTTGATGCCCTGATATTTAATAATTCTAATACCACTGTGTTTATGTTACTGAAAGTGGATTGTGACTCTAGTTTAAATGATACATATTGTGAGTCTGGATGGGTAAAGTTGCCTTGGGAGCCTAGTGGTCATGGTCGCTAACTCAAGTCCAGCATTTTTTCCTCGAGTCATTGGGTTCAAATCCTGATAGCATTAAAGTGAGTAGCGGGTCTTAAGCAAGTTAAATCTATCAAGTCTCCAAGTCTTCCTTTCAGCCTGCTGCGGAAGCTTAGATAGGAAAGTGTAGATGTCGTCATTTGACCAAAGTTCAGAATTACAAGGTCTTCTCCAACAGCTCTCGCGTTGCTTCTCAATGCGATGTTTATAAGCCAGCGATCAATCAATATTTATTTTTACAATATTCCTCGTAATTTGTCAAAATTATCCTTAACCACCTGTAACGTTCAAAGTCAGAAGAATAATACATTATATCATCTATTTTTTTTTTACTTATATTGAATGACGAAACATTTTTTGCTGTCATCTTGATGATAAGATCTCCAATCAAGTAACCGTTTTTAGATGTAGCCCAAACATCTTTATTATCTCCCTTCATAGACATGTTATTAAAAATATCGAATTATTGTCCTTTAAATTCATTTGATTTATTCTAGTATTTATGCTAAGGTATTGCGATTTCGGAAGTTCTATCCCTGGTATTTAATTTAGAAAATTACATTAAAAGCAGGTTTGGTTTTAAAATGTTCCAGAAAATAATTTGTTATTCATTTTTACTACTTTAATGACTTTATTAAACATTGGGGAATACGTTTCCTATTTTCTCTTTTTAAATGAGAGGAGACTTTAATGACTTTATAAAAAACTTCGAAGAAATGTTAGAAGAACGCAATTTCGTAAATGTGCTTAAATTCTCTTTTTTGGAAGAAGAATCCATAGAGAAACCAATGACAATTGTTGGTATCTGTGATGTCATTAATTACGAATGCAAATATGTAAAATAGATAAGGTCTGGATGTCATTATGTGAGGGAAAGAATTTCGAAGAAAATGTGATTCTTGAAGAGAAGTTTTGAAGTATATTATACGCTATTGTGTGTGTCTTTACAGAAATAAAGTGAGAAATGCAAATGGAGATAAAATAAACATAATGATGGAAACAGGCTTCCATAGTGAGTTTCGCTTACATTTTCAGAAGAAAGAGTTCATTTGTGTTTCAGATGTAATATTTTTTTTCAATCATAATTTTTATCATTATCATAAAAGTCCAAAGCTTTAAGAAAAATAGATTACACAAATATAAGTCGATAAATATATTAATATAATTTTTGAAACAACCGTTTGTCTTCAATTTTATAGGAATTCGAATACTTCAATTGAAGAATTTTCATTACTTTGATGCAATTGGAATTATTTTACTGTTTCTTATGCTCCACATTAATTCAATCTCATTTTAATGTATAACGATTTTCTTAGATAAGAAATATTTCCAACAGATTAGTTTTATTAATTAAAACACTTTTGAATTATATTAATTACTTACATTGAGTAAAAATATAACATTTTCTTTTTCTACATTTTTAAGCTATACTGCTTATTCTTTAGATTGAATTATTATTTATTAACGTCACACTTAGAAGAAACAAGAGAAATATTGGTGGCCTTCCTCGTAATTTTGAGCCTAGGCCAAACGATGAGAATGACTATATCCACCTCCAAATTTCTACATAACACTATTGGTAAGACTGATTTGGCTTGCATCAACCCTGGTAAATGGCAGATTTTCTGAGATATCAGAAATCTATTCCACAAATTGAAGGTAGCTTTATGGTCATGGTCCCGCATTGAAAGCCAATGTTGTTTCTTCGAGTCGTGTGCTCGAGACTTGATGCTACTTTAGACCCTTCGTTTAGAGGAGCTGATGCACGTTAAATATGGTGACTCAAGTCTTCCTACTGGCATGGTGTGGAAGTTTAGAGAAGAAGTGGCAGCTCAGTGGTCGTCTTGGGCCCTTAACAAAGGTTCAAAATTGTGACATCAGTTGCCAATAGCTCTCGTTTAGCTTCTCAGAGTGACGTTAAAAACGATCTATCAAGTACGCCTCAATTGAAACACTGCAGACCGTTCGTTCACGATCAGGTTCACTAGGCTTTCGTGATCACGTTATACAACTTAGGAATCATTATGTTCTCGTTATTATAAGGGATCGTTCTATTTTTTATACAATTGTGATTTAATGGATTTTTTTTTATTTAGTGTGAAATAACTACACGTAAGGCCTAAAAAATAAAGTAATACTTTCATGATACTTGATAAGACTTATTTCCTTTTATTTTAAGTCTTTTCTTAAAATGCTACATTTTTATAAAATAATTATAAAAATAATTTGTCATTTTTTTATAATGCATATTAATACAGAGAGTGAATCATAGTAAAGTTTAAATTAACGTATGTTATTTATATATACTGTTAACATTTAAACTCCAACACCAAGAAGGTGGTTCGAATTTAAAATTTTAGACAACGGTCCTCTCTCTCGGCATGTTCACAAACTCTGTCTCTGTAAGACATTGAATTTCCTTCTATGCATCAATTACCATTTCGTTTCTTAAATCTGTGAAATCTGATATATTAAAATTGTATTACGCAACTGTGCCACTCGCAGTAAACTTCTAGTAATTCATTGAAAAACTTCTTCTACATTTCTTCCTCTGTAAGTGTTTCCATTATTTTGTGTATCACTAGTATATTTTACTTCTTTTTAAATTACTTAAATTACATACCTTTTAAATGAGGATTTAAAATTTTGCTGCATGAAGGAAAAACATCTAACATGATACCTTTAAAATAGGTAAGCAGGCTTAGAATATCGTGAATCATAAAGGATTTATTATTAATACCTGAAGTACTATTTGTAAAATTTAGGTAGAGTTTTACATTAAAGTAACGAAAAAAAAATTTCTGGCTCGTTTACAAGTTATTAATGTAATAATTTCTAGCATAAAAACAAATTGGGTGTTGAAGAAAGGATTTTTTTTTCAATTTCTATTCTAACTGTTTAAAAATGGCTGTTTACATGAGACCTATATTAGCCACGATAATTTAAGAGTATTATTTCTATTGAACAGAAAGAGCAACATTTAGCAGAATAATTGTGTTTTGAAGGTGATATAAAAAAAGTAAAATAAATACAATTACTAGCTTTTCGTTGTAACAATTCATTCATAAACAAGTTTTTCTTTTTTTATTCAAGTTCTGAAAACATTTCCTTGTTATTTACAAAAGACTGAATTACATTTTTATTCTGATAAAGGCAACGTATTTCTCTATTGATATAATAATTAACTTTAAATAAGTAAACATAAAGACACAATGCATTTGCGTATATCAAGACAAACAACTTTTTTGAATAAATTAGTTTTTAAATTTAATTTTGAGCATTAATTATATTTCTCAAAAACAGTAAGACCTAAATACTTTGTTTTCCAATAAGAATTGTAATTCTTATGATATTTTTAAGTAAATTTTAAGTACCATAACTGTATTTGCAAAGATAAATCTCATGTTTTACAATTGTAAGGAAATTTGATTTTCTAATATATATATATATATATATATATAAGGTTTTATTATTATTCTAAGCTAATTTATTAAAAATCGTACGAAGGAAATTTTTACCAGGAAAGGTATATTACAAATGCGTAACTTTAAAGTAAGCTAAAATAGTATCTAAGCTAAGAGGGATAATTTATACACAGACACACACACACACACACACATATATATATATATAGTAATTTAATATTCTACTAAAATATCATTTTAATTTTCAGTTATTAATGAAACCCATAAGTATTTTTGCATGTCTTATTATTAAGAATTGTATTAAAGGTATGTCAACATTGTATATTAAAATTATTTAATATTTAATATGTCACTATAATACTTATAAATACTGATATACACTTTTGATGTCATAAATGAACTCGAAACTGGATAAGAACTTTTTTATCAAGAAAAACAAGCACACACACAAACAAAGAATAAAATTAACTTACCTTGGAATTATGTTTTTTTCCTTAATTTTAGTTTTTCAATCAACTATTTCATTTCTTCTTTTATTGTATAGTAAAATTTTGTATATTGCACTATCTGAGTATTGCCACATTATTTTTTCCAAAACTAGAAAGGAAATGTATTCTTGTACAATCTAAGTAAATCTCAAGTACTTTTTCCTGATTTAAAATACTGCAGCTTTCCAAAGGAAACACATTTTGAATAAGACATTGAAGTTCTTTATTCCAAAACCATATTATTCCAATTACCCCTTCAAAAATTATTTCCCAAACATTATTTAACCGCATTAAAGTTTAATACAGCTTCATTCAACAGAGAGTGTTCAAAACATTCCACTAAACAGAAGATTCCACTAAACATTATAAGCAAACGGAAAATATCTTCTGTGGAAAAGAGCCATCAAGGTAATGCAGAGAAAGGTTTATAAGTTTTTCGCCACCCCTATAAATTCAAACAAAGCTATAACTTTGGATATGTACAGAAGAAGATATGCTACATTTCAGAGAGGGAATCAAAAGGAATATTTCACGAAAAGTTATGGATGGGATACCTTTGGGAGGAACAGATTCAACTTTAAATATTCTTGTGGTTCAGGAAATTATTTCGTACAGCAAGAGTTTAACTTTGTTGAAGCACTGGAACTGTGAGATTTTTTTATAAATATATGATTTTCAAAGCAGGTGGAAATATCTCGGTAAATTAATGCTTCAGTACATTTGTGATTGATACTGAATGGCTTTTTCATAAGATGCAAGGAGTTAGTAAAGTGTTTGACACTTCTAGAATGGTTAAAAATCTCATTTTAATATTCACAATCACCTATTACTTGAATGTTCTATACAGTACAGTAGTGTATATTTAGGAAACCAAATTTTATAATAAATATATCACAAGGAAATAGCATAAGTTAATTCTATATATAGTTTTATTTTAGTATATTTATTCCGCTTATTATATATATATAAATCTTAATGAGATGATAAGATATATTTTGAGTTCTTGTCATTGAAAAAAATTATAACTCACAAACAATCCTCTCTTACTGGTCACATCTTCAAAACTATTGACTCTAAAGAAGAATACTATAGTAAAATAACATAACTTAAAGATTAAATAAGAATGGTTTATCCATTTCCTTTAATGAATAAATATTAAAACCCGATTTCGACTTGTTGACATTTGAAACATTAATTTTCGTTCTTTTGGAAAGACAAGTTTTCCTATGATTCCTATCATTCATGCACATTAAAAGGAGAAACATTTATTATGAAGCATAACTTTCTATCTACATTTTTACCTTTTAGAAACAGTTGGTAAATTATTACAATTAAAAATTATTTTTGACATTGATGAAACTTATTATTTAAGTCTCTAACACACACATTACACACTCACTCACATACACACACAAACACACACACACACACATATATATATATATATATATATATATGTGTGTGTGTGTGTGTGTGTGTGTGTGTGTGTGTGTGTGTGTGTGTGTGTGTGTGTGTGTGTGTGTGTGTGTGTGTGTGTGTGTGTGTGTGCTTATGGAAAGTGTTACGTTTCACAAAATGCCAAGTCGTATATATCATTTAAAAGAAAATTTATTACTGAATTCAATACAAAAAAATATAATTCAAAAATTCGTTCTAATTTACAAAGCAGATAACAGACACTGGGTGTGCAGATTATTGAACTCAGTAGGAATTATAAAAGAGTTTTCGAGGGAATTTAAAAAAAAAAATGGTATGGAACAATTTACATAGCATTGAGCAGTAAATCATCAGTAATAAATTATTTCTTTACATTTGAAAAACATTTTTCGAAATTTCATTACCTTATGGTTATGGTGTGTAATATAAATGGTGATGTAATAGAGAGAAAATCTTTTAACAACTAATTTAATGAAGATCCGACTTAGCCCTTTTTGTTGGAGTCATTTGTATAGTTCAGAATAACTGATTAAATGAAAGATAAGTGTATGTGTAATTTGCTAGAGATAGACTTATTTTATTGAAAGAAGTCTGTGATAGAATGAGGAAGACAGATTTTATACATTTCTGGATAGTTGAAATATAGGATTTAAATTAAAAATATTTCTGAAGCTCTTTTTTTTTTTTTTTTTTTTTTTTTTGCAAAATTTCGTTTTTCGAACCTTTTTATACTCCATAATAATAGCAAAGAGAAATGACTACTTAAATTTTTTTTTAACTTTTTTTAAAACAAATTTGCAGTTGAAAATAAATATGCTTGCTTTTAAATGCTCATATTTAACGATTTTGTCTATGACAGACAAATGACATTATTTCATTATTCAACATTATAAAGTTTTCTCAAAATTGTATACTGTGTTTAATGTGGTTAATAAAAAATGAATTGTGTTTTAAATATATGAATAATAATTTCGTATCTCTCTCTGCATAATAACTTAAAAAAATTGTTCGATACAATATATGATTAAATATGATAAAATACCAATTATCAATTGTTCAATACATCGATATACTATTTTCCACCATTAGCTTGAAATTTTCTACACTTTTTGATTTAAATATCTGAAAACCAAATATGAAGAATGCTGCTCTGTATAAATGTACAGTGATACAAAGAATGTTTTTAGATGATATTTTCAGATTACAAGAAATGAGAGCGGAAATGTAATTTTTTTTTTATTTTATTAACATTATAAACCATGGAAAAAAATGTAAACCTGTCTTGTGAAATGAATCTAAAAAATATTGTATTTTATAAAAGCAATTTTTATGTAAATTAATTTTTTCTTTGCATTAGTTACACTTCCTTTTAGGGAGTGATTTCTTGACGTCACCAATCATTTTTGTTTTGAAGGTTTGACAGAAAATACTTCAGGAGAGAATATCATTAAACTTCTGACTAATTTATAAACAAAAAAGTTGAATATCTAATTTGAATATAAATTGAATTATTTATTTATGTTCAGAGAGAATCTCATTATATGATGAATAATTATGTGGATGAGGTATAATGAATAGCTCTGTACTAAAAATGAATTTATTAAAAAAAATATTTATTGTAAGTAAAATATGTTGGTTTCTGTTTATTTCGTGAGACATATCAAGAATTTAGAAATAGAAGAAACAATAAAAATAAATTTCGATATTATTCAAATTTTCTTTCCTATATGTATATGAATAATGATAAAGAAATTATATTTAAATATTACAATAATAACCGGGAAGTGATCACAGAACTTAAGCATACAATTGATGTTTTTGAAAAAAGATTCTTTTGAAGTGAACTTTGATTCTTCTTTTCAAAATTATTTTTTATTAACGTTTTATGTAATGAATAATTTAATGTTGTATTTCATCATGAAGAGTATAATATTGTTCTTTAATATAATGCACTTTACTTACATATTATTTACTTTTCATTGGTCTTTTATAAGCATATCTACATTTCTCTGATATTGCACATAAACTCTCGTGCCTTTATGTATTGTTTACAAGATCACGGCAAATAAATTTATTTTAACTTTATTTAGTTATTTATATTCGATATATTTTGGAAAATTTTCAAATCTATTTAATTTAAAACAGTGAGAAATTTTAAATTTATTGTGAAATCAAAATTCATGTTTAAAATTGCTCAGATTTGTTTGTTCTGCAACAAACTAGTTGTTTTAAAAATATATTAATAGTCGGTTTTGGACTGTATCATGATGTAAGTGATTGATTTCAAACATACTTTAAAAATCTTACTTGAATTTACTCCTTACTGTATGTAGGTCTGATATATATATATCTCTCTAAAGTTCCAGATCACTCTATCCTCATCCACATCAAAACTATCAATCATACGATTCAATGATTCACTGCTTATATATGCATCTCCTTAATCCCATTTATTTCATTGCATTAGGTTTAAACCAATCTACATAAATCACGTTTTACAAAAATAGCAATATTTTCAACTCATTCTTATTCAATTAAAATCCTCAAAAAAGTTGAAGAGGAAAAGGTGATAGATCCCACGTCATAAAACAATATTGAGGAAAAGAAAAGGTGACAATTTAGAGTTTATCAAAATGTCATTTATCCAATAAATTTCATATTTATTTTGGGGAAAAATACCAGAATATCAAAACATAATAGAAATATCATAAATTATGTACAATAACAATTAGTTACTCAGTAAATTTAAGAAAATTCAGTAAAATAGGACATTGAAATTATGAAAAGAAACTGATTTTAATGTTCAAATTTAACATCGTTTAACCCAACAAAGAGCCGAATGTGGTTTTGGGATATCGCATTTATCCATGCTTCATGTATACATATAAATACTGGATGATATAGAGAACATATAAATAATTCTCCTGGAATAGATTCAAACATAATGTTGCAAATAATGGACTAATTGTCATATATTTAAAGCCATCTAACTAAAAATTATCAAATAAAGTAACTCTTAACTCTATTTCATATTAATAAAATGTGAAAACATCAAACTTTCTTTCCGAATGAATACAGTTATTAAAATAAAAATGTGGTTCATTTTGATTTTTGCATAATTACTTAAACAAAGATGATGAACATAGGCTGATCGAAAAAAAATCTTACAAAATAGAGATGCATTATGTTTAAAAAATAAGTTAGGTTCTATCAATGTGTAAATATTAGAAATCAGTTATATCCTGGTAAGAATAATGGAAATTAGTTATTTTATCTTAACTAACATTTACTCGTAAATCAGAAACATAAAATATTAAAATACTCATTATAGCGTTTAAGAAAAAAATTAAAATCCATGATTAAGTCTTTGGAGTAATCGATGGCTCACAGAATTTTCAAACCACACTAAAAGTTTCTGGTGTTAGATAAAAATTATTTCATTAGATGTTACCAATATTTTTATTTTTAATGTATTGCACTGATTTAAAAGACAGTGCATAAATATTTCATTCGTGAAATATTGTACAATCCAAACAAATTGTACAATCAGATTCCATCATTTTAAACAGGAAAATTAGGTTATTGTAATAAATCCATTGATTATATGGAATCAATTATGCCGAATTATTATTACAGATATCTTTTGAGAAATTCGCAATTTTAAGTTTATTTCATAATTACAATATTTTTGTAAAATTTTCAAATTACATTCACTAAGTCTCCTTCCAAGGAACAAGAGGTATTCTCTATACATGGATATGATTTTGAAGACCTTTTTAACTCAATAGATATTCAAGATTTAATTAAGGTTCATGCAATTTTATACAATAAATATCATTTTAATCAAACAATAAAACAGGAAAAATTCAATACTCTCGTTAAACTTGTATTACAAAAGAATTTTATAATTTTTGGTCAGAATCTCTATAAACAAATTCAGGGTCTCCCTCAGGGAGGTCCAGCTAGTAATTGTCTGGCCAATTTTTATTTACATTTTTATGAATTAAAACAGATTGACAATGATTCTTATTTTCTTTTTCGTTACATAGATGATCTAATTATTTTAGGTAAAACTGAGGATTTTAAACCAAATATTTCATTTTACCCTAATTACCTCAAATTATTAAAAACTAATCTTCATTCAAATACAGTAGAATTTTTAGATCTCGATTTGCAAATAGTTGACAATAGACTTATTAGTAATATTTTTGATAAAAGAGAGAGATTCAAATTCCATGTAATTAAAATACCTTTTTGGAACAGTAATCTACACAGATCCATTTATAGGAATATTTTATTGGGCTTTTTATTACGTAATAACAAATTAACCATACATAAAATAGACAAATTTAATAACATTAAAAAATTCTTCAGCAACTGTTTGGATCATGATTAACCAATAAATTTCTTAAATACTTATATACATCACAAATATATTAAACATCTTTGCGAATCGTGATCCAATTTCAAATCCACCACACAACAATAGGTCCACAAAGTCGGCTTGTTAGTGGTCTAGCCGTGAAGAATTTATTTATTTATTTACATTTACACAGCTTACATTTTTACTCACTCTCTGGACCGTTATACTCCTTTACCATACAACTGATTACCAACCAATTGTTTGCATCCTTTTACATTTTATTACCAATCAAACAATGATTTAAATATTTTTTTCAATTTATATGGTGATGATGCGTTATATTTTTTCATTTTGAGTATGTGATATACACCTTGAAGCTTAAAGAAAATTCCGTCTTACTACTCACATATTTGAATCTTCATTTCTTTGAATTTTGTAAGTAATTTTTATATTTTGATCTGTTGATAATTTTTAGAATGATAGATTTTATTTTGTAAATTTTATCGTTGAAATTTTTTTGCATTTTTAATCATTGAACTCTTTTGTAATTTGGATTTCCTAATTCAGCCTACCAAGTCGCAAAGGGGGAAGGTTGGTACCATTAAACTAGTTTAACCCCGCTTAATCGGTCCTCAGCCCGATATTGCTTTTTGACTTGCTGGGTTCCATATTTTCATTTATTTTTCTTTCATTGTTACATTTCTTTCTGGATTTTTGTCTTTTTAAATATTTTAAATTATTCTTTCATAAATTTTCTGTTCATATATATATATATATATATATATATATATATATATATATATAT
>BMAW01046503.1:84631-154907 GCA_019974015.1 Nephila pilipes | reverse complement strand
TTTTCACGTATTGCTAGAATTACTCAACTGAGTGGTTTGTATACTTCGACCACCAATTCATAAATCTTGCCTTTCTATACTCAGCATTTAGATTCCACCTCCTGTCACTACAACGCCTCTCTGATCCTTCCGATACTTACTCCTCTTCAGATACTCTTACCCTTCAGATGGAGTTTATACTTAGTTCTAACCAGCTTCACTTCATTCCTAACTTGCTTGTATATTATCGTTCTTCATCACGTTTTCATTTTGGTTGGCAAAGGTTGTTTAGCGAAAAGCACCAATTCAATTGAAAAGTCCCCAAGGTTAGTGTAAGAGAAACCGCGAATAGCTCCAATGTCATTATACAATTCTTTTGACAAAAAAATTCATAATAAATATTTTCACTTTAACTGTAAAAACTAATCATGAAGTATCTCTTATGCTTTGAGAGAAATCTCTTTTTGTATTCAGCTTTTGTACCTCTGATGTTGGCTGATATTTTATGGTTTTTCTCCTGCTGCAATAGCTACTTCTTTCTTACTGTTATTGGGCTATATTTATCAACATGATAATCATGTTGTCATATGTTGCCCAAGCTCTTAAAATACATCTTTTATATAGCTTGTATTAGTAAGAATTGAAAACAAATAAATATATTTTTTGAAGCCAGGTCAAGTATGGTTGATATATAGAAAAATAGATTAGATTAGCAACTCAGTCAAGTGCTATTATAAAAACATCACTTTTATTTCCCTGTATCTAAACGAGGTAGCCAATCTTGTAGTACCTAATCCAACTTTAGTTCACACATTATAAAATTTAAATATGTTTTATTTTCTTTCTCTTCTAAAATTTAGGCGTATGGTGTAGTGTTAAAAGTAAAAAATTAACGATTTAATCGTTTTCGAATATATGAAACAAAATGTGTATGCTGCGGGTAACCCAATATTAAGGAAACAGTTTTCTATCACGTGACACTTATCGAATTTTCATTGTATGCACTGTCTGAAAATTATTTCCCTACATGTATTTCTATGCATATTAGTGATTTCAATATATTAAGCTCTCAACTCCAGGTAAAATGACATTATCTTTTTTTTCATTAAAACAAAGTGAAATAAGTCTAAAACCGATAGAAAAGTTGATAGAAAAATAGATCAGCAAATAGATATATAAATCTAAGAAAATTTTGTGTTTTCGATAAGATAATTAAAAAAATAAAATATAATGAAATTTATGAGAGTTTCATGAAATAAATGATAGAATAAGTTCCTGGATTTGACCTTTTTTATGAAAAAATTAAGAAAATATTTTTCAAGATGTAAACAGTTTTAACATTAGCGTGTTTTTTTGAATATTTCTAAATCAATATCGAGAAAGATTGACATGCAACAGAAATAAACACTTGTGTATCCAAATAATTAAGAGACATTTTAACAAAAGTTATTCAAAATGTGGCAGTAACGAAGGATTTTAATTAAAAGAATGTACCGATTAAATTGGTACAAAACAATGATAGAATTGATATTTTCATAATTATTTATCACTAAATATATAATTTTTTAGCTATAAAATGGAAATATGTCAGCAATATGAAGAATTACATCGACAATTAAATGACAGTTATTCAATTTTATACTGCTCAAAGAACCAGACACAAAACGCTTGAACTTTCACATCAGAGCCCACTTAGAAATGTTTTTTACAAAAGAATAAGAAAAAAATTTAAGTTTCTTTAGAAAATTACTTTGCAGTGTAAAGCCCAAAAAATTACTGGTTATAAATCATTTCAATTCCAACGAAAAAAAACTGATTCAAAGTTCACTTTATCTTTTATAAAAGTGTAAGAAAAGCAAAGCCTTTAACAAAATAAAATGAAGATTCGACATCATGGTTTTGCTGAGATCATTTGTATTCCAGATTAACTCATAAAATGAATATAGAAACAAGCCATTAGAGGATGATACTTTATTGAGAGGCCTGCAGAATAGTGGCAGAAAGATTATTTTGGTTCTTGGAAAATATAAGGATGGATGCAGAGGAGAAATTTTTCTACAACTTTTCTATTATGAAATTTTCTTTGTTGAAGCATAGACTTAATAAACATATAAACAACAGATATAAAAATGTTGCCTGCGTAACTTTTTAATACACTGCTATTTTTTTTTTTGGAAATAAAACATTGTAATTGTCGGAATACATTTTTATTTTATTAATGCACAATAGTGTTTACAAGGAGTGATTTTAAAAGAGAAATACAGTTATTTTCATCTTAACGTTACAACAATACTCAATATTATAGTTTCCAATTTTAAATTTAAATATAAAAAAAACCTTAACTTAATTGCATTAGAAGTAAAATTTCTTCATAACTTCAAATAATAAATTTTTCACAAATTACATGTTTCCTTATGCAATCCTCAAACTTTAACAACAATTAAATATATCAAATTTCATCACTGTCATTTAATATTTTTTCATCTTCTAGAACTGATTGATTTGATTATGTGAAACTCAAAATTGAAGTGTGAAATATTACATCAAATTACAAATTCTATTCATAAGTATTTTTTCGAAGTCATAATAATAGTAAAATTCATTTACGTTTTATTTTAAATAAATTGCGCATACAGGAATTATATATATATATATATATATATATGTGTGTGTGTGTGTGTGGTTAGGTCTTATAAAAAAGATCTTGGAAAACAATACTTCATCATATGTGCTGAATTTTTTTTCTCTCTCTCTCATTTGTTATTTCATCAAAGGCATTATTATTTTATATCACCAATAATTTTCGTTTATAATAAATAAACATTATAAAGTAGAATGCCGTCCAATACTGTCTCTTATTTTTTTGAGAATATTAATTTTTATCGTAAACGATTTCTAATTAGTTTTACTTTTATTCTGGTCAAATTGAACAAAACATAATTATTAACTCATATATTTTTTACTATTTAACTTTTTAAATTCATCTAAAAAGAGCTTAAAATTTAAAATAGAATTTTGAAAACAAATAACAGATTTATATATATCAACAGTGTTTTCATAACAAAAAATAATGATAAATGAAGTTGAATTTTCTAGAAACAAAACCTCTAGATTATTCCATTAAATTTATAAATTGCATTTTATCAGGTATTTTTCTCAAAACTACAATGATTCATTTAAAAAACTGTGAAAACAATTGAAATAGGCTGATTTCTGAATCATTATGCCGAAATGCTAAAGTTAAATCTAATTGACAGTTTTGAAAACGAAAATGAAGGTAATTTAAATGTTTTTCCTCTTAAATTTGCTCTATATCACGTACCACAAGTGTCAGAAACGTTAATATTTTTCTTGCAAAATGATTAAAAAATAATATGACGAGTAAAAAATATTCTTTTCCTTATTATTATTAATTAATTTGATCAAATGAATTTTGATCTCACCAATCATTTCTGATTTGATGTTTTATAGGAAATACTCTACCTCTTTACAAATACTTATCTTCAATTCTTAAACAAGGAAAAAAATTTGTTCTCTAAATATAAAATGGTCTTTATTTCTTTTTTCTGTTTCTGCTCAGGATCAGCGACTGAGGCCGCGAATTATGATATTAATATAACTAAAAAATAAGTACTAGTATAAGAATATGAAGCGAATCGAATATATGTTTTTGAACATATTAAATAGTGAACATTTAATTAAGTAATTTCATAATATGGATTCATGTAAGTCTGCAAATACGTAATGATATATCACCATGTTTAAGAAGTGGTGTTACTTGTTTTAATGTAACTCAAAATTTATTTCAGGATGAATTTATAGAACGATGGAATGGCTTTCTTTCAAGCTATAACTGGGAAATGGAGAACTCGAAATGAATATTCCATAATTTTAAAGTATTTTAGTAGTTATTTTCAAGTTTTTTTTATTCACAACATTTTTAATTTGAACTGTATTTATACCATTTTATTACAATAGTTTTATTGAATAGTTAATGTTAAATTTCTATAAGAGATAGATTGATATTTAACAAAGCCAACAAATATTTATAATTTACTTCAAGTCCTTGGAACATAATAGTCTTGCAGATGAGTTTCCTTCTTTTCCATACATTTGTTTACAAGATCGTAGAATATAAACTATTTTTTTTTGATTTTACTTAGACACTTAAATTTTAATTATATTTGATTTATTATCGTTATATCAGACACAAACACGAGGCTACAGACGGACCTCGTATTTTTTGAGTCAAGTGACGAGGATGGCACCTGAGTTGGCACCTCCTAATTTCCAAACCACATCAATGGGAGACTTGAGATCTGACAGATTTAAAAGTGGCCACTTAATGGGTTTAGCCACGGCTGAAAGGGCATCATGTCGAAATCATCATTCGATGAAAAACCACCGGCAGTGATTCTGCGACTATGACCACTTAGACAATCAAGTGAGAACGGAGCAAATACAGGATATTTTAGAAGGTCCAAGAATGAAATTCTGAGTTCAACATGTTAATTAGACATCACATTATCTGACAAAATAAAAAATGTGTTTTCTTTTAAGATAAAAGTATATATTTTTTTTTTAGTCAAGTGCTTATGTACAAATTTACTCTAAGTTAGAAAACTAGGAATATTATATAATGCAAGTGCTTTATAGCAAACTTCTGGCGAATTCATTGTATAAATGTACAAGGAGTGAATTATATCTGTTTTTCATTTAAATTTTCCAACAATGTCTAATATAAAGAACTCACTTTGAAAAATCTATTCAGGAATTGTTTCACAAAGTTCTATATTCACGTAAAACCCCATTTTCATTGGAAAAAATATCAAATTCCTTTAATAATGGGTGAAAATTTTTTCAATCCTTTTGTACCTTTTAATGAAATATATTTCATCGATTTCTTCACAAAAAATCGAGGAAGATGTTTCAAACTTCTTGCATTTCTTCTTTTTGGGGATCTGAATTGTAGTATTGCTAATAATCGTTAATTATTTTACAAATATGTAAAAGAAGGAAATTAGGAACCACTTTTTGAAAAGGGTATTTTGAAGAAAAGGTAGTCGAGGAAAGAATATCAGTTTTTTTTGTAATTGCCTATTGTCTTTATAACGAAAAAGTTGATAAGTTGTAACGAAAGTGGATTTTACTTTCTTACCAATTGTTTCATAATGTTTTATTTTCCCATTCAAAAGAATGAAGGATTTTTTTTCATTTTATACCTCCTTTGGAGTGTTTATATAATCTTTCTTAGAAAGAAAAACGAAAGTAAAATTTAAAGATATCTTGAAGAAAACAAAGAAATAATTGAAATTGTAGTTTTAAAAGAAATTGCAAATTATTGAAGTTGAAAATGGTAGAATTTTTGAAATAAAAACAAGCCTAAAACTGTTTTAAAGAATATATGAAGCTCTGGTATTTTGAGGAATAATTAGTAGAGATTGTATTAATTTAAGAGAGTTTTATTAATTTTAAGAAATTTTTCACTATATTTTCATCGTATATAAACAAATTATTAAATATTAAATAAGATAAATCAAAAAAAATTTGCCTTTTTTTTCTAAAAAATTATTTTGATGAATTTTCATTTGTAATAATCTAGTTCATTAATTAAACCAAACAAAAAAGATTACATTCAAATGTTTTTTTTATTTGATAGTGCTAGACCACAATTTCGACACAAGCTGAAACTCATAATCAAGAGATCTCAATCACAAACCTAATTTTTTTGCTACCTTGATGAAATACTTAACTAAATGTTAAGAATGAATGAAAAAAAAAAACCATTTTAACACTTAAATATTTTCACAGGAAGGGAAAACGATGAATGTTTTTAGTACTCATTTGTTTTCATATTTGTTATGCCAAAAATTGGGATTTCAATTGAGCTTGTACCAATAAGTGCATCTACTGGAGGACCCATGCTTCAGTTTATCTTCACCAGCACTCATATTTAAAGTTTTGGTTTTCGTACCACTCATACACTTTATGATTTTGATACACGGCATCCCTATTAAGTGACAGTCTGAATAATCTATAAACATTAATGTTCTTGTAGCAGATTTACCAAATCTATAACAAAAAAATTAATGTTATAATTTTGGTTCCATTTTGGGCAATTTTATATGATCTCTTCTTCTGCAGAAAAAAAGAAAATGTGACCAATTACATACAAACGCGACGAATCGACTAGTTTAAACTTGCTTAACCCATAGTTGAGATGCAAATTTTTATACCACACGTACGTTTTTTTTCTTTGAATTTTATTATGGTGTTAATTTGTCCAGTTACTTTATGGATGCATATATGAAGAATCTCCTAACTACAGAAATATGATATGGCTCTTTTGTAAAGATGTCTAGGTATTTTTTTTTGATTCAATAACAAAATGGATTTTAGAAGATGACATATAATTGAACCATATATTATTGCACAGCATTTATTAAGTTAAAATAGAACTAACAGTCAATCAATACCTGAGACTAACATTGAAACAACATTTTTTTTTGCAATTTTTTTTATTCCATCAACATAACACCTTTTGTTAATCACCTTTTAGGTGATACAATCGTTCCAACGCTTTTCCCATGGTTTCCAATTTTTTTTTTTTTTTTTTTTTTCCCCGCAAGAAATATTTTTTGTTGCGAGTAAATAGCGATAAACAGCTTGAATCATCGACTCGTTGCTGCTTTTTGTTCCATCGAAAGCAATCGCGGCACCCACTTCGAAAACCTTTTCACTTCACTTCAAAAAAAAACCTTTTCAAATACGCTTCCATATAGATATCTTTGTGTCATCTCAGCAATCTCACGGATGCCACTCTTTACGATCTTTCATTATACTTTTTTGTCGTTTCACTCACATTCGGTGTAACTTGGCTTCCACAGGTCTACCTGAGCGTTCCGCGTCATTTGTGTCGGTACGACCACGTTTAAACTCGGCAAACAAACTGACAAATCGTTGCTTTTTGGGACAAGAAACCGTAACATTTTTTCAATCCATTGTTTTGCTTGCACGGTGTTTTTTTCCTATTAAAAAACAATGTTTTATCAGAACACGAAACTCGGTTACTTTTTAAACAAACTACAAACGACTTTTGTTCCAACCTCGATAACTCAGCCGTTTCTGGTCCGATCGACTTAAAATTTTGACACGCTTCAAGCAAAGGTACTCTAGGAAAGACCTGTTACTTACGACATGAGCACCATCTCTGGGTTAGTCCTGGAGTTATTGATTGATGTGTTATTGATAAAACATATTAAAGAGCCATCAGAACGCACGTCTATCTCTACACGTAATCTCTTCTATCTTAGCTTGTGCCTCGAAAGACTGGTGACGGAAGACGCGTCTCAAAATGCAAAATTCATATATATATATATTTTCAAAGGAGAATATAGTGCAAATTTAGTATTTATCAAATCATTTCTACCAGATGAGCAATAATAAATTATTATTAGTCTGATACTTTAAAATATAGATAATAATATTCTTAAACTATAGTTATTTCTTTTTCTAAATCTCTTTATTTTACATAGGCTTTATCATTCTTTTTTTTAATGCAGAGAAATTCTTTTCTATCCCCTAGTGTAGAATATTTCTGGAAATACTTTTCAAAAGCCATACTCATAAAATAAAATATATTGAAAACCAGTTCAAAAGTTCAAATTCAATTAGCAATTACTTTCAAAATGCTGTTTCAAAATTAGTTTTTTATTAAATATTAAAAAAAAAGTTTAGTAAGAACATTATATCCAAAAAATTATTTCTTTACCACATAGTTTTTCTTAGCTCACGTAATATATTTCTTTAGGAGAAAAATAATACATAATCAAACCTGCAGGGAATGTGTACTTTCAAGCAAATTAATTTCACCCAGATTTAAAATACCATTTCGAGATTTTTAAAAGAAATTTTCAAGTTTTATAATTTTTTGTATGGTTAATTTAATGTATTATTTTTAAAACATACGAAAACTTTATTTCAACAATTTGGAAATATTAAATATGCAAACAGTATTCTATATTCCATTTATGATTTCTAGAATATAAAAGCACGAAATAAATGTGTTATATGGAACTATTTCTGCAGAAACAACTATTTGAAGCTAAATGATATGTTCATTTTCAAAATTAGTTCATAGTTGTAAAATTATTTTAAATTCCAAGTCATTCTTGTAGATCCTATGTAACACTTATACATATTATTAGTCCCTCTTAATTATACACTTTCCTAGTGATTTAAACCATACTTGATGCTAGATATTTACTGACCTTTATAGACTATTTGTCTGAATGAACACTGTTTAAATTTATTGTGGCTATATTTATTTCTAAGGTATTAAATTCGTCATTGAATTCATTTCTATGAAGTCATGATATTTCTTTCATTTTTTTCAAAAAATACGACGTTTTTAATATAACGAATACAAAAAAAAATGAAATTATTTAGTTATCTTGATAACAATCATACAACAAACATATTAATACTCAATAGTAAAAATGTTATTCGAAATGCATTCTATTTCGAAATTCAAGTCTTAAAAATAGTTATTTGAAAGACAACATTCAACAAATGATTCACATGCCACAGGTCTAATTCTAACCTGAAAAGGAAAAATTCCATCCTTTCCATCAGTATTCTTTTGTGTTTAAATAATTTTATATTTTACTCTCTTTTTTGATAAAGCTCTTAATAGATTTCAAGAGCATACAAAGGCTATTCCTGAAGCAGGTTCATTTTGTTAAACTCTATTTCTATAAAGTATGGTTCTATTAACATTTGGTTTTCAAGAATTTTTTTCTTAATCTTTCTACTCATAGCAAATCCATTCCAAAATTCTTAATTTAATATGGAAAAAATCTATATAAATTACAGTAGATGGGACTTGTTAAGTTTCTGATTACCTTCCTGAAGAATTTTAGTTGCTTCTTATAAGAAATTTTCAGAAATGCTTGTTACTATTTCTTCTTATTAAGTAAAATTAAATTTCAGAAAGTGAAATTTCTTCCAGTTTTCAATGTAGGATAAATTAAACAATAAGCACCAAACTAATGTTAGATGATGTAATTTTTTTGTAAAAGTATTGAAAGTAAGCGATTATTTATGAATGTTTCACTCCAAAGGCAACCGAGGATCACAGATTCCCATCATTTTGTGACGAGGATGACACTTCGTTAACATTTTCCTCTCCATACTTCATAACAATCTAAACGGAGGCTTAGGAGCCTGCTGAAATGCAACGGGTATAAGCCCAGCTATACAGAGGGTCTCTAGTGGCATCAGGGTCAAACTCTGGCCAACTCGACGGAAACAATGATGCAGGTGATCTTACTACCATGACCACTACTGAGACCACAAAATATAGAACAGACAATTTTAAGTAACTAGTAATCCATGCCATTTTTTTTACTCTTCTTCAATGGATTCATTAAGGAAAGTTACGAAATTGTTAAAAGAAGAATTTTTTTTATATTATAATGAATAAATATTATTAGATTAAAACGTAAATGAAATTTGTTACGTTTTTAGGAAAATATATTTTTATTTTATTCACATCGAATTCTAAAATCAGTATTATAAAGTAAGTTCAATATAAGAATAAAAAAGAAATCAATATTTAGCAACTACTTAAGGAAGCATATAATGGATTATTAATGACTATTCAATCAAAGTTTTTATATTTCCTGAAGTTCATAACAAAAACTTTTCTTACTAAATTGGGTATTAATTAAAAAAGCACATGTGAAACATTTATTATAAAAATTTCTCTGAATTTTAAATGTTTTCAGTTAACTCTGTTGTCACAATAATATAAATGTACCGATGTTTCAAATTAAAAATCTGTCATTGCTGATAAATGAGAATATAGAATAATGTTTGAAACGGTCACGAAAACATATCTGAAAAATACTTTGCCATTAGTGACAGAAAAGTAAAAATTTATACGAGAAATTGAAAACATGTTAATAAAAAATTAGTAAATTTATTTTGTTATCAAAACATTTCATTTCCTGAAGTCTTA
Source organism: Nephila pilipes (assembly GCA_019974015.1). Classification (NCBI taxonomy): domain Eukaryota; kingdom Metazoa; phylum Arthropoda; class Arachnida; order Araneae; family Nephilidae; genus Nephila; species Nephila pilipes. Next base: position 144,907 of record BMAW01046503.1, on the reverse strand, counting down.
TCTTCAGATATATTATCTATGTTTTAATTTTACTGCAAAAAATCTCTACATTGCGTTATATGATATGTTTTTAATATTACAAACGAGTGTTTCAGATTAAAATTATTCCTAAAGTTAATGAAATACAATATTTTAATAATCCAATTAATCTAGAAAGGCATTGTAAAAAAGATAGAAATCAACAAAAATTTTAAAAGTTTCCAAACTTTCTGAGGATGAGAGAACTTCATACATTTAATTATACACATAATATAAACATTTACTTGCACTCATATTTTATCACCAAAGAACAAAACGCAAACGGAAATTAGTTGTCACGAATAAACACACGTTCTAATTATTGATGGTAAATGAAGCGTCTAATTTTACAATGAAGAATTTCAAAAATGTTTCTCTCTATTACTGACATATATGTGTGCAAATTCTGCGTAATCCAAGCTGAAATAATTACAATTGAGTAATTTATCTGGAGCAATTTAGTAGTTCAAGTACTTTTAGTGATAATAACGCATGATGTATTGTTATTAATATTTCTACTATCTCATTAGAAATTTTAACTACATATTTAAGGAGATTAACATTATTTATATATGAGGTGGGTCAGTCAAATAATATGACTGATGCTGAAAAAACATTTATTTCGATGTCGGACATATTACATTAACAACTTCAATATACATCACCCTCTAATCATACAATGCTCGACGTCGAACCTTCCATTGTCAAAACACTTGCTGGAAGTCGTATTCAAATCTGCTAATATTTTATTCAATTGTTTTGTGTTTTCTTCTATAAATTCCTAAGTTTTCCAGAATATTCTTTTACACTTCCATAGCAGTGTTTTGTGTTATATATAAACTCCTGCTCTCAGCCAAGATTAGCTGTTCTAGTCTACTAATAAATCTCTGCTATTTAAGCATAATTGCCAGTGATCAATTCATTCCCGTTTAAATATCTACGTGACTGTATATATAAATATATATATATATATATATATATATATATATATATATATATATATATATATATATATATATATATATATATATGTACATACACAGAGAGAATCTTGAATTAATCGTATCTTCAAATTGAGTAAATAATTTGTTCAAGATACTATTTAAAACATAAATAGACAAGATTTCATATGTATAGTTAAAGATTTCAGGAATATTTATTTTTGATAACTTTGACTTTCAGAGAATCTCGGTCTTAATTTTTTATTGTTTCTAACTGTTGCTTCTGACTTCATATATTCTTCATTTTTTCTCAAGACACAGTTCTTACTTGTCAGAGTGCAAATAGTTCTTTTATTACTATTCTTCGCTTCTTCTCAAGACAACTTCTTCCACTCGTCAGAGAAAAATACGTTCCTTCTTAGAGCTATTAATCGAAAAATCGCCGTAACCATCCTGATGCTTTAGGTACCAGTCAACTATTTGAAAAGCAGCACATGAATCCAGCTCAAGTAATTTTAACATCTCTTTGCATTTAAAAAATCCTGCTTATGCTGGTTACCATGAGTATTTCTTAAAACGTAAGCTCCTCCCTCGCACTCACGTCAAGGTGCCAACGGCAGCCTTTTTCACAGACTTGAAGGCCGAAGCTGCTGAGCAGCTAACTTTTCAGATGCGGCGTCCTCAAGCACATCGACGTTTCAGAATTCATTAGGTCCCTTTGAGGCTATCGCCCAACACACGCAGTACACAGGTCGTTTCCATCAATTAAACTGACTGACTGTGCGCACCATCCTGCAAACAGTCCTGCCCCAAACGTAGGTCTGCACCGTGTCTCTACTCATGCCAAATTGCAGAAGTCCTCCAACTTCGAAACTTCCACTGAAGTTCGTGATTCCTCCGCCCTCAGTAGTGCTCCATCAGAGACACAAGGTCACCTGGTTCATGTCCCCAAGAGCAGAAGGCGGCATCTTCAGTACCCTGTGTGCGAGCTTCTCTCTTGGCAGCAGGATAATTTAAAAAAAACCTACTGGAGTGGACCCTAAACACGTTCCTTGCATTCCTTATATAGGATTTTTGAAGGACGTCTGATGCTGCTCACCCTCTCCTATGAAACGCTACATCTCTTTATCTATGATGAAAAGGATCTTAGTTCCAAGGCTCCATCCATCAAACTATCAACTTCAATCATCTGGCCTAATATGCAACACCTTTTGTGAGCCTGCCCTGAACAAGATTTGAAGGGATTGGGGAGTTTCAAATATCATTGAATCTAAGGGAGAATTGGAGTCATGAAGGAATCGTTAAAAAAATTCCATTCTAAAATAAAACCGGGAAATGAGAACCACCCTTCATCCTTCAAATTATATTATCATATTTAAAGATGCCTTGCTTAATAAAAGTGTTGTCATACACCTAATTCATTTTTGAATTTCATTTCTCCTCTCAAAAAAAAAACAGTATTTATTTCTGAAAGTAAAGTACTAAATAAACCTATTGTTGGTCCTTTCACGTAGATTTAACTATAAAATGTGAAACAGCAATATACATTTTACAGCTTGAATAAAATCCGTCATCTTCAACATAGAGAAGACACACACAGCATGCTTTCAGGAGGAAAACATATTGAGAAAAGAACTTGAGAAAAATTCAAGCTTCAAGATTCAGCTCATTCTGTGAAAAATACTTTCTGAAACTTGGAGCATACTTTGTAACAATGTGGCAGAGAAAATATGTGACTTCATTCCTTGCAAGGAGATTCCAGTAGAAATTTACATTCCCAATTAAAAAGAAATTTGACCAGATAATGGAGGAAGAAATATATTTTATATAAATGCACATTGAAAAGGATCTGGAACGAACATACAATTTAGAATAGACTTTCATTTATTACCTGAAAGTTCGAAATTACAAGAATATTCCAGAAATATATCATTGGAAAAAATAAGAAACAAATTTTTCTGCAAGAAATTTCACTTCAAACATACATATCTGCTTAGAGAACAATCGAAAGTATGGAATAAAAGAAAAGAATTTATGGCCCTGGTGGGGTTAGGGCTGGGTAGCAGATGTTCTCAGCTGTTCTTATTCAGTCGATATTCTTATTTGTAGCGACAGTCATGTCGAAAAGAAAGTTTTATCTGATACTGAGATTTTATGGAAATGTTAAAATGAATCTGACAGTAATGTTAGTAAAAATTATCCAAATCTGTACATATAAAAAAAAGGGAAGGGGGGTCTAAGATGTGCCCTCTTTGCTCAAAATCTTATGTGAAGAGTCAAAATATGTGAGTAAAACAGCGAAACGTTTATGCATTTAATTTTTTTATAAATATACCATACAGCAAAATAAGTTTTATATCTTTATATATCTAAGTATTCCATGTAATGGCACATCATTACACCATTAAATTTGAAAGAAGTGTAACATAATTTGTATTTTTCTTAAAAAGTATGATTTTTTTTATGAAATTTTATGTGTAAACATCAATTTTCGATTAAATCTTTTTTTTATTGTATATATTAGTTTAATGCATTTAAATAATATATGTAAATACCAAAATATTTTAATGAATAGCCGATTTTAGAGGAATTTTGTTTTACGAATTAGGCTTAATATCTAAAAAATCGTCTGGGCAATAGCAGACTATGGTAAAAAAAGCCGCGGGGCCAGAGAAGCACTTCATTTTTTTTCTCCTCCAGCGAAAAGGTTAAGGATATATTACCCTTATATTGAAGGAAACACAGAAATTCTAGATACACTTTCCGAGTTAAAAAATATTTAACATTAATATACATTCTTGTAATTATTATGCGAGTATTGATTATTGTATTGTTTTTTTTAAAATTATTTTCTAGTATTTTTGTATAGTAACTCCACTAACGTACTTAATTAAATTAATATATAAGTAGTAATTTGAAAAATAAAACAAAAGTGTAAACTTCTTCACTTTGAAAGACGAAAGATTTCACGCGTAAAATTTAAGAAATTAGATTAAATTGTTCTTGATTTTGTGTTGTACTTAATCGAGTTTAGAGACGAAAAATAAATGCAATTGGATATTTTTTAAAAGCATAAAAAAATATTTTGTTAATTTGATGATTTTCTTAAGAAGATAAAATAAATATGTTACTTAAATAAATACTAAAATAATGCTTAATTTTAAAACGTATTCGATATCACAAAATTCTTAAAGTAGCTTCATGTTTGACGAGAAACGAGGCGAAATTAAACTAAATTTAGAAATTTGTATTGCATTTATTTTGTGAAATATCTAAAGGATTGAAGATAAAATCATTAATAAATAAGTAAACGCGTGTATCCCCCTCCCCATAAAAGGTAAGTTCAAAGCATTTTGAATCAATGACTTTAAGAGCCAGACAATAGTTAAAATTTTTACTAGTCAAATATTTCGTTAATTTTCTTCAGTACCTTCCATTGATATAATTATCCAATGTTCAGTTTTTTTTTGCCTTGATATTAGTTCTTAATAATTAATTTTGTTGTTAAAGTTTATTTATTGCAAAATTTACAAAAAATAATATAAAGCTCATGATCTTGGGTGAAACAGCTACTGAAAACCAAAAAAACCGTTTATTCCTTCCGTTCTCCGTTCTAAAGCATGTCGTGCATTCTTTCTAAAAATCGGGACTTTCTCAAAACTCTGGTGGGACGGGTAAATTGTTAAAAAAGGGAGACGCCTGGTCATCTCTATTGGAAAGAAAGCCTTCAGAATAGCTATTTGTCTAAAAGTGTTCAAGTAAGTGAACTTATAGATTGACTGGAAAGGGGTCCATCCTGCGATGGAACGCCAAAAAAGAGAGAAAAGAAAAGGATATTAAAATTCAACCAGATTGATCTTCCGATTTTCAATTTATTTTATAATTTTATAAATTCCGATGTCCTTCAAAAAGAATATAAACGAGTTACTTTAATAATTTGTTTTGCTCTTATTAGATTGTACAAAAGGCTATTCAGAATAGCGATGTATTTCTTCACTCTGAATTGTGATTGTTTTACTCTGAATATCCATACTTGATAAATCTTTGCGGAAAATACTTTTAAAATTATATGCTTCATCTGTAGAAAGTTCTGATCGACAGTACTCTTACTTTCAAGAATTGAATTAAACCATTCAAGTGAATATATAAATTTTAGTTTAGTTTTTTATTAACGTCGCAATAGAAGCAACACGAGGGCTATTGGGCGACGGACCTGCTCTTGAACTACCGGTCAAGTGACGGAGACACTCTGGGCTGATAACTCCCTCTCCTAACATCCACACTACGCCAACGGGAGGACGAAAATATAAAAAAGAGAAGCAAAAAAAAGTTTTATAAAATGTATTCAAGCTCTGTGTTGCGTAAAAAAGAAATTAATCGGAAATTACTTTAATTGAATCTAAATTTGCTATTTTGATTCTGATTCAACGAAGATAATTGAGTCAACTTGATTATACGTAACCGTGAAAATTAGATTTACGTGAAAACCATTATCCATTTTGTTTCTCCCAGGTGTATTTTAGAATTAATTTGTGTTGTAGTTCCATTAACAACCATACAAAGTAATAATTTTAGTCATTTATTTTAAAATTTCTGTAAGTATTGAATTTTTTAAGTTTATTTCATTTAAGTATTTTGGAAAATTTAATGATACGTGTTGACTTACATTAAAAAGTTTTAAAAGTGTTTTACGGAGTATATTTAGACATATGTTCAGATATAACTTTAATTAATTCCATAACTCAGGGCAGTGGCAAGCACTAAATATAGACTAAAAAATTAAAATATTCTTATTTCATCAATTACTCTTAAGCCAGAGGATAACGAAAATAAGATTCAGATTGTTACATAGATATAAAAAAATCAACATAATTAAGAAAAAAAGTACACATACATCTATAATATCTAAAAGACAGAAATTTTCTATTAAATTCACGGTTCTAAATTAAAAATAGAATAGACTGTTAAAAAACTTAAATGTAGAAGTTAATTCTCAAAATATTAAATCGTCCTCTCAATCAATTTTGTCTATTACTCACAACATTAAATGTCCAGCTTAACATCATGTAGTATCAGAATGTTTCTTATTTTAAATGTTAAAACTTTTCATCTGATGATTGCTCTATAATATTGTAGGTTTGATTTTAAAATGAAGTTTACTTGAGAAATTGGGATGATTACGTTTTAAAAGCTATAGAGATATGCTTTTGTTGGAATGAATAATATGTTTTTTGAATGGAACTTGTTGGAAGATATAAATACGATCAAAAACAACAAAATTATATTTACTAAATGCGCACTAAAAAATGATTATATCGAAATACTATTTATGTAATATGACATAATACAAACCAGTATCCTACAAGGGAATATTCAGTTTGCACCAAAAAAGAGCTCACAAAAATAATGGGTGATTGAACCATCAAGATGTGCAATATTTTCATAGAATCTAGATCACATCTCTCTCTGCCATTATATGAGATAAGCGTAAATTGAGAGTTATCAAAACTATACTATCAGCAGTGAAAAAACGCAGAGAAATATAAGGTATAATATGCACAAATCCCTTTATTGACATCCGAAGAAGATTCAAAGAAGATACTCAAAGTGATGACAAAGTGAGACGTTAAAAAATAATTTGCGAAGAAAATCGTGGCGAGTCCTCCCAAACACTTTGCTTATTGTTTCGCTACACGATCCATAGTGATTCCACGATTCTACGTAAGCATCGCAGTGAAACCCAAAGTCTTTTGTACCTTTACAAGTGTCGTACTTAAATACGCTCCAAGAATGTAGATTTTTACTAAATAAGAAGCAAAAGACTTGTGCTTTGATGCCTGTTATTTACAATTCTAATACCACTGTGTTTAGTGTTAGCTGAAAGTGGATTGGGACTCTAGTTTAAAATGATACATATTGTGAGTCTGGATGGGTAAAGTTGTTGGGAGCCTAGTGGTCATGGTCGCTAACTCAAGTCCAAGCATTTTCCTCGAGTCATTGGGTTCGAAATCCTGATAGATTTAAAGGGAGTAGGGGTCTTAAGCGTAAATTCATCGTCTCCAAGTCTTCCTTTCAGCCTCGCTAGGAAGCTTAGATAGGAAAGTGTGATACGTCATTTGACCAAAGTTCAGAATTACAGTCTTCTCCAATCAGCTCTCGTTGCTTCTCAATGCGATAGTTAGCTAAGCGATCAAATCAATACAATTTTTTTTTACAATATTCCTCGAATTGTCAAAATCTATCTAACCACCTGTAACGTCTCAAAAGTCAGAAGAATAATACATTATATCATCTATTTTTTTTTTACTTCATATTGAATGACGAACAGCATTTTTTTTGCTTGCAGTCTTGATGATAAGATCTCCAATCAAGTAACGTGCTTTTAGATGTAGCCCAAACATCTATTATCTCCTCATAGACATAACGTTATTAAAAAAATAATCGAATTATTGTCCTTAAATTCATTTGATTTATTCTAGTATTTATGCTAAGGGTATTGCGATTTCGGAAGTTCTGTCCCTTGGTATTTAATTTAGAAAAATTACATTAAAAGCAGAGTTTGGTTTTAAATGTTCGAAAATAATTTTATTATTATTTTACTACTTTAATGACTTTATTAAACATTGGGGAATACGTTTCCTATTTTTCTTTTTAAATGAGAGGAGACTTATCGACTTTTATAAAAAAACTCGAAGATGTTAGAAGAACGCAATTTCGTAAATTGCTTTAAATTTTTTTTTTTGAAGAAGAATCCAGTAGAGAAACCAATGACAATTGCTGTGTATCTGTGATGTCATTAATTGTGAATGCTAAATATGTAAAATAGATAAGGTCTGGATCATTATGTGAGGGAAAGAATTTCGAAGAAAATGTGATTCTTGAAGAGAAGTTTTGAAGATATTATACTAGTGTGTGTCTTACAGAAATAAGTCGAGAAATGCAAATGGAGATAAAATAAACATAATGATGGAAACAGGCCATAGTGAGTTCTTCCGCTTACTTTTCAGAAGAAAGAGTCTTCATGTGTTTCAGATGTAATATTTTTTTTCAATCATAATTTTTATCAATACTCATAAGTCCAAAAGTTTTAAGAAAAATAGAATTACACATAAATATAAGTCGATAAATATATTAATATAATTTTTGAAACAACGTTTGTTTCAATTTTATAGAATACTTACTCAATTGAAGAATTTTCTAATTACTTGATGCAATTGGAATTATTTTACTGTTTCTTATGCTGCACATCCTAATCTCTATTTTTAATGTATAAACGATTTTCTTAGATAAGAAATTTCCAACAGATTAGTTTTATTAATTAAAACAAGACTTTGAATTATATTAATTACTTACATTGGCTAAAAAATATACATTTTCTTTTTCACATTTTTAGCTATACTGCTTATTCTTTAGATTGAATTATTATTTATTAACGTCACACTTAGAAGAAACAAGAGATATTAGTGGCCTTCCTCGTAATTTTGAGCCTAGGCAACAAACAGATGAGAATGTACTTTATCTCATATCCACTCTCCAAATTTCTCATAACACTATTGGTAAGACTATCTTGTTGCATCAACCCTTGGTAACAAGTGGAGATTTCTGAGATACTAGAAACTAGATCCATAAATTGAAGGTAGCTTTATGGTCATAGTCCGCATTGAAGCCAGTTGTTTCTTCGATCGGTGTCGAGTACTTGATGACTACTTTTAGACCCTTCGTTTAGAGGAGCTGATGTCTAAATATGGTGACTCAAGTCTTCCTTAAGCTGGCATGGTGTGAAGTTTGGAGAAGAAGCGCAGCTCAGTGTCGTCTGAGCCCTACAAAGGTTCACAGCGACGTCAGTTGCCAATAGCTCCGTTTGCTTCTCAGTAGGACGTTAAAAGTGATCTATCAAGTACGCCTATTGAAAAACACTGCAGACCGTTCTGTTGCCGATCAGGTTCACTAGGCTTTCGGATCACATTTATCAACTTAGAACATGTCTCGTCTATTATAAGGGTCGTTCTATTTTTATACACAGATTTAATGGATTTTTTTTTATTTAGTGTGAAATAACTACACGTGGGTAAAAAATAAAGTAATATTTCTCATATTGATAAGACTTAATTTCCTTTATTTTAAGTCTTTTCTAAAAATGCTACATTTTTTATAAATAAATAAAGAAAATAATTTTTGTCTTTTATAATGCATATTAATACAGAGAGTGAATCATAGTAAAGTTTAAATAAGTATAGTTTATATATATCGTTAACATTTAAACTACCAAACAGGGGTTCGAATTTAAATTTTAGACAATGTCTTCTCTCTCGGCATAGTTCACAAACTCTGTCTCGTAGACATTTGAATTTCCTTCTATGCATCAATTACCATTTCGTTTCTTAAATCTGTGAAATCCGATATATTAAAATCAACATGCAACTGTGCCACCTGCAGTAAACTTCTTAGTAATCATTGAAAAACTTCTGTAATTTCTTCCTCTGTAAGTGTTTCCATATTTGTGTATCACTAGTATATTTTGACTTCTTTTTAAATATTAAATTACATACCTTTTAAATGAGATCTAAAATTTTGTGAAGGTGAAGGAAAACATCTAACATGATACCTTTAAATAGGAGCAGGTTTAGAATATCGTGAATCATAAAAGGATTTATTATTAATACCTTGAAGTATTATTTTGTAAAATTTGTAGAGTTTTACATTAAGCAACGAAAAAAAATATTCTGGCTCAGTTTTACAAAGTTATTAATGTAATAATTCTGAAGCAAAAACAAATTGGGTGTTGAAGAAAGGATTTTTTTCTTCAATTTCATTCTAATCATTTGTTAAAAAATGCTGTTTACATTAGACTATATTAGCCACAGATAATTTATAACTATTATTTCTATGAAACAGAAAGAGCAACATTTAGATGAATAATTGTGTTTTGAAGGTGATATAAAAAAGTAAAACAAATACAATCTACTAGCTTTCGTTGTAACAATTCATTCATAAACAAGTTTTTCTTTTTTTATTCAAGTTCTGAAAACATTTCCTGTCTATTTACAAGACTGAATTGTATTTATTCTGATAAAGGCAACCTGCTTTTCTATTGATATAATAATTAATCTAAATATGTATAAAGACACAATGCATTTCAGGTATACACATAAACAACTTTTTTTGAATGAATTTTTAAATTAATTTTGAGCATTAATTATATCTCAAAAACAGTAAGACCTAAATACTTTGTTTCCAATAAGAATTGTAATTCCAGGATATTTTGTAGAATTTTAAGACCAAACTGTACTTTGCATGTAACTCGTTATCAATGTATGAGTCTTTATTCTATACATAATATATATATGTATAGCAAGTTTTATATTATTCTAGCTTAATTATTAAAATGCGTTATGAAGCGAAATTTACACAGGAAGCTGAATACAAATGCGTAACTTTAAAGTAAGCATAAAATAGTATCTAAGCAAGAGGGATAATTATACACAGAACACACACACACACACACACAATACATTCATATTACATATATATATAATATTATATATTATATAATTAAATCTACAAAATATCATTTTAATTTTCAGTTATTAATGAAACCCATAAGTATTTCTTTTCAATGCCTTATTATTAAGAATTGTATTAAAGTATGTCAACATTGTACATTAAAATTAGTTTAATATTTAATATGCTCAATATAATACTTATAAATACTGATATATTCACTTTCGTGATTAAATGAACTCGAACACTGATATAAGAACTTTTTATCAAGAAAACAAGTCAATACTACAAAAACAAAGAATAAAATTAATTTATCCTTGAATATGTTTTTTCCTTAATTTTAGTTTTTCAATCAACTCCATGCTTCATTTCTTTCTTTTATTGTATATAGTAAAATTTGTATATTGCTACTATCTGGAGTATTGCCCATTATTTTTTCCAAAAACTCAGAGAAATGTATTCTTGTACACATCTAAGTAAATCTGCATACTTTTCCTGATTTAAAATACTGCACTTTCCAAAGGAAACACATTTTGAATAAGACATTGGAGTTCTTTTCCAAGTCCATATTATTCCAATTACTCCCTTCAAAAAAATTATTTCCCAAACATTATTTAACCGCAAAGTTTAATACAGCTTCATTCAACAGAGATGTCAAAAACATTCCACTAAACAGAAGATTCCACTAAACATTATAAGCAAACGGAAAATATCTTCTTGGAAAGAGCCATCAAGGTAATGCAGAGAAAGGTCTTATAAGTTTTGCCACACCTCTATAAATTCTAAAAGAAGTATAACCTTTGATATGTACAGAAGAAGATATGCTACATTTCAGAGAGGGAACTAAAAAGGAACTATTTCACGAAAAGTTACTGATGGGATACCTTTGGGATGAAATAGATTCAACTCTTTAAAATTCTTGTGGTTAGGAAATTTCGTACAGCAAGAGCTTTAACTTCATGTGAAGACATGAACTGTGAGATTTTATATCATATGATTTTCAAAGCAGGGAAATGTATTCCGGTAATACATGCGTCAGTACATGGTGATTGATACTGGAAGTATTTTTCATAAGATGCAAGGAGTTATAAAGTGTTTGACACTATTTCTAGAAGGTTAAAAATCTCATTTAATATTCACAATCACACATTACTTGAATGTTCTATACAGTACAGTAGTAAGTATTTAGGAAACCAGAATATAATAAATATATCACAAGGAAAACAGTAAGTTAATTCATATATATAGTTTTATTTTAGTATATTTATTCCTATTTATTATATATAAATCTTAATGAGATGATAAGATACATTTTTGAGTTCTTGTCATGAAAAAAATTAATTAACTCACAAACAATCCTCTTACTGGTCAAACATAAACTATTGACTCTAAAGAAGAATACTAGTAATAACATAACTTAAAGATTAAATAAGATATGGTTTATCCATTTCCTTTAATGAATAAATATTAAAACCCGATTTCGACTTGTTGACATTTTAAACATTAATTCGTTCTTTGAAAGACAAGTTTTCCCAATGATTCCTATCATCCATGACACATTTAAAAGGAGAAACATTTATTATGAAGCATAACTTCTCATCTACATTTTACCTTTTAGATCAGTTGGTAATATTACAATTAAAGCAAATTTTTGACATTGATGAAAACTTATTATTTATTCGTATTAATACATTACATCACTCGACATACATAACTATACAAACAAATATTATATAATATATATATACATATATATGTATGTAGTGTGTGGTGTGTTGTGGGTTGGGGTGTTGTGTGTGTGTGTGTGTGTGCTTATGGAAAGTGTTACGTTTCACAAAAATGCCAAGTCGTATATATCATTTAAAAGAAAATTTATTACTGAATTCAATTACAAAAAATATAATTCAAAAATTGTCTCTTGAATTTACATAAAGCAGATAACGACACTGGGTGTGCAGATTATTGAACTCAGTAGGAGAAAGAGTTTTCGAGGGAATTTAAAAAAAAATGGTATGGAAATCAATTTAATAGCATTGAGCAGTAACCATCAGTCAATAAATTATTTCTTTACATATGAAAAACATTTTCGAAATTTTTACCTTATGGTTATGGTGTGTAATATAAATGGTGATGCAATAGAGAGAAAATCTTTTAACAAATTAATTTAATGAAGTCGACTTAGCTCCTTTTGTTGAGTCATTTCGTATAGTTCAGAATAACTGTAAATGAAAGATAAGTGCATGTGTACATTTACAGAGATAGACCTATTTTATTGTAAAGCTGAAGTCAGATAGAAGAGGAAACAGATTTTATACATTCTCTGATAGTTGAAATATAGGATTTAAATTAAAAAATATTTCTGAAGCTCTATACTTTTGTTTTTTTTTTTAGAATTTCCGTTTTCGAACCTTTTTTATACTCCATAATAATAGCAAAGAGAAATGATACCTAAATTTTTTTTTACTTTTTCTATTAAACAAATTTCAGAGTTGAAAATAAATATGCTTGCTTTTTAAATGTCATATTTAACGATTTTCATCATGACATACAAAATGACATTACTTTCATCTATTCAACATTATAAAGTTTTTCTCAAAATTGCTACTAGTGTTTAATGTGGTTAATAAAAAATGAATTGTGTATAAATATATGAATAATATTTTATCTGCATCTCTGCATAATAACTTAAAAAAATTGTTCGGATACAATATAGTGATTAAATATGATAAAAATACCAATTATTAATTGTTCATACACATATACTATTTTCTCACCATTAGTTCGAAATTTCTACACTTTTGTGATTTAAATATCTGAAAACCATTATCGAAGGAATGCTGCTCTTGTATAAAATGTACAGTGATACAAAAAACAATGTTTTAGATGAATTTTCAGATTTAAAGATAATGAGAGTGAAAATGCGTATTTTTTTTATTTTATGAATATTATAAACCATGGAAAAAAATGTAAACCTGTCTTGGTAAAGAATCGAAAAAATATTGTGCTTTATCAAAAGCAATTTTTATGTAAATTTAATTTTTCTTTTGCATTAGTTACACTCCTTTAGAGTGATTTCTTGATCGCCACCAATCATTTTGTTTTGGGTTTGACAGAAAATACTTCAGGAGAGAATACATTAAACTTCTGACTAATTTATAAACAAAAAAGTTGAATATCTAATTTGAATATAAATTGAATTATTTATTTATGTTCAGAGAGAATCTCATATATATGATTTGAATAATTAGTGGATGAGGTATAATGGATAGTGTACTCAAAAATGAATTTATAAAAAAAAATTATTGTAAGTAAAATATGTTGGTTTCTGTTTATTTCGTGAGGACATGATAAATAATCTAGAAATAGAAGAAACAATAAAATAAATTTCGATATTATTCAAATTTGTTCTCTTTCCTATATGTATAATCAATGATAAAGTTATATTTAAATATTACAATATAACCCGGATCCAGAACTAAGCATACACTGATGTTTTGAAAAAAAGATTTTCTTTTGAAGTGAAATTTGATTCTTCTTCAAATTATTTTTTTAATCGTTTTTTGTATGAATAATTGTTGCATTTCATCAGTGAAGAGATATTATTGTTCTTTGTAATATAATGCACTTTACTTGCATATTATTTACTTTTCATTGGTCTTTACATATCTTACATTTCTTGATATTGCACATAAACTCTCGTGCCTTTATGTATTGTTTATTAAGATCACAAATAAATTTATTTTATTTTATTTAGTTATTTATCTGATATATTTAAAATTTTCAAATACATTTAATTTAAAACAGTGAGAAATTTAAATTCTATTGTGAAATCAAAATTCATGTTAAAATTGTCGATTTGTTTGTTCGCAAAAACTAGTTGTTTTAAAAATATATTAATATCGGTTTTGGACTGTATCATTATGTAAGTGATTGATTTTCAAAAATACTTTAAAAAAGTTTGATATTCATGCTTGAATTTAGTCCTTACTCTATGTAGGTCTGATAAATATCTCAAAGTTCCAGATCACTTATCTATCCACACAAAAATTACCAATCATACGATTCATGACGTTTATATATATGCATCTCTTTCATCCCATCTATCACATTTCATTAAATTTAAACCAATCTATATAAATCACGTTTTACAAAAATAGCAAAATTTTCAACTCATTCTTATTCAATAAAATCATCAAAGAAGTTGAACAGGAAAAGGTGATAGATCCCACGTCATAAAACAATATTCGGAAAAGAAAAGGCGGTGACAATTTAGCTTATCAAAATGTTTATCCAATAAATTTCATATTTATTTTGGGGAAAAATACCAGGAATATCAAAACATAATAGAACATCATAAATTATGCAATGTCAACAATTATCACTCAGTAACAAGAAAACTTCAGTAAATAACATTGAAATTATGAAAAGAAACTGATTTTGTTCAAATTTATTCATGCGCTTGTACCAACAAGAGTCCGAATGTGGTTTTGGGATATCGCATTTATCCATGCTTCATGTATACATGAGCAAATACTGGATGATATAGAGAACATATAAATAATTCTCCTGGAATAGATTCAAAACATAATGTTAAAAAATAATGCAATTAATTGTCATATAATAAAAGCCATCTAACTAAAAAATTATCAAATAAAGTAACTCTTAACTCTATTTCATATTAATAAAATGAAAACATCAAACTTTCTTTCCGAATGAATACAGTTATTAAAAAAAAATAAAATGTGGTTCATTTTGATTTTTGCATAATTACTTAAACAAAGATGATGAAATATAGGCTGATCGAAAAAATCTTACAAAATAGAGATGCATTATGTTTAAAAATAATAAGTTAGGTTCTACTCAATGTAAATATTAGAAATCAGTTATATCTGGTAAGAATAATGGAATGAAGTATTTTATCTTTAACTTACTCGTAAATCAGAAACATAAAATATTAAAATACTCATTATAGCGTTTAAGAAAAAAAAAAATTAAAATCCATGATTAAGTCTTTGGAGTAATCGATGCCAGAATTTTCAAAACCACACTAAAAGTTTCTGCTAGATAAAAAATTATTCTTAATAGATGTTACTTAAATATTTTTGTATTTTACGTATTGCACTGATTTAAAAGACAGTGCATAAATATTTCATTCAGAAATATTGTACAATCCAAAAAACAAATTGTACAATCAGATTCCATCATTTTAAACAGAAAAATTAGGTTATTGTAATAAATCCATTGATTATATGGAATCAATTATGCCGAATTATTATTAATACAGATATCTTTGAGAAATTCGCAATTTTAAATATTTTACAATTACAATATTTTTGTAAAAATTTTCAAATTACATTCACTAAGTCTCCCTTCCAAGGAACAAGAGGTATTCTCTCTATACATGGATATGATTTTGAAGACCTTTTTACCCAATAATAGATATTCAAGATTTAATTAAGGTTCATGCAATTTTATACAATAAATATCATTTTAATCAAACAACAAAAAACAGAAAAAAATTCAATACTCTCGTTAAACTTGTATTACAAAAGAATTTTATAATTTTGGTCAGAATCTCTATAAACAAATTCAGGGTCTCTCAGGGAGGTCCAGCTAGTAATTGTCTGGCCACTTTTATTTTACATTTTTATGAATTAAAAACTGCATTGACAATGATTCTTATTTTCTTTTTTCAAGTTACATAGATGATCTTAATTATTTAGGTAAAACGAGGATTTTAAAACCAAATATTTCATTTTAAATCTCTAATTACTCCTCAAATTATTAAAACTAATCTTCATTCAAATACAGTAGAATTTTTTAGACCATTTGCAAATAGCGAC
Source organism: Nephila pilipes (assembly GCA_019974015.1). NCBI lineage: Eukaryota > Metazoa > Arthropoda > Arachnida > Araneae > Nephilidae > Nephila > Nephila pilipes. The sequence goes on along the minus strand of BMAW01046503.1, from coordinate 128,604 downwards.
AATTAGACTTATTAGTAATATTTTTGATAAGAGATTCAAATTCCATGTAATTAAAATAATCTTTTTGGAAACAGTAATCTACACAGATCCATTTATAGGAATATTTTATTGGGCTTTTACCATGTAATAACAAATTACATACATAAAAAAATAGACAAATTTAATAACATTAAAAAATTCTTTCAAAGCAACTGTTTGATCATGATTAACCAATAAATTTCTTAAATACTTATATACATCACAAATATTAAACATCTTTGCGAATCGTGATCCACTTCAAATCCAATAATAACAATAGGTCCACAAAGTCGGCTTTCTGTTAGTGGTCTAGCCGTGAAGAATTTATTTATTTACATTTACACAGCTTACATTTTACTCTCACTTGGACTGTTATACTCCTTATCATACAACTGATTACCAACCAATTGTTTGTATCCTTTTACATTTTATTAATCAAACAATGATTTAACATTTTTCAATTTATATGGTGATGATGCGTTATATTTTTCATTTTGAGTATGTATACACCTGAAGCTTAAAGAAAATCTGTCTTACTACTCACATATTTGAACCTTCATTTCTTTGAATTTTGTGCTAATTTTTACATTTTGATCTGTTGATAATTTTAGAATGAGATTTTATTTTTGTAAATTTTATCGTTGAAATTTTTTTGTATTTTTAATCATTGAACTCTTTTGTAATTTGGATTTTATCTAGCCTACCAAGTCGCAAAGGGGGAAGTTGGTACCATTAAACTAGTTTAACTCGCTTAATCGGTCCTCAGCCCGATATTGCTTTTTGACTGGTTGTGGGTTCCATATTTTCATTTATTTTTCTTTTCATTGCCACATTTCTTTCCTGATTTTGCCCTTTTAAATATTTTAAATTATTCTTCACAAATCCTCAGTATATATATATATATTATACATATATATATATTATATATATATATATATATATTATATATATATATATATATATATATATATATAAAAATGCATATATATATATATATATATAAGCATTTTACTTACTATCTAAAAGATACAGAGTACTGCTCTCACACATCCAGAAGAATTTACGACAGCACATTAATATTATATATTCTTACACAATCTCAATTAAATATTTTTTTTTTCAATTTTAAATTCCTGTCCGTGTGTTCCCTTTTATGATATAATTTTCTTAGAAATATTTGGAATAGGAGTGTAAACAAAAATATATTGCAGTTTATGATACCTTTGAATGTTTAAACAAATACTGTCGAAAGTAATTTATAAGTGATATTGTTTTTCTCAATAAGTGTTTAAAAATATGTATAAGAAAGGAAGTGCATATTGTTTTCTTAAAATTAAGAGATTTTAGAGAGAAAGTTTTAAAGATTATTCTTGAGTAATCTTAATTATAATTTAAACCTATGTACATTTAAATATGAAGCATTTTAGTGCAAAGGAAATTGTTGCGTATAGTTTTACCTATGAATTTCTAAGAGAAAAATATATAAATTATGTCATAATGAAAACAATTTGTAAGAAGTTGATAAGATAGTTAATCAATTTTTAAATATTATATCTAATTTAAAATTTAAAAAAAGGATACACTTTTAGCATTGTTTTCTGATAAATACTCTGTTAAATGTGGATATTGCTAATATACATGTACAAGTTGACCATCTTGGGCAATTTCACTTATTTTTATCATTCTTTATGCAACATTAAAATTGGCATGAAAATTGTAACAGTAACATTTCTCCTCAAAGAGAACTTTACAAAGAATAAGAGAAACCAGTTAAATCTTCAAGCGCTTATACATTTACTAGTCATTTCTTGAGATATTATTCAAATTTTTCTTGTGTAAGTGGAAGAGCAATGTAACTGTTATAAGAATTATATTTAACATTAATATTTAGCTAATTTTTCCTTAAAGTTTTCATCTGGAAAACAGTTTACAAAAAGGCGTTTGGAAAATGCGTTGAAATGTACAGTGATTACCTTAGTAAGTTTTAGACCTAATGTTTTGTAATATATTACTTTCTTTGTTATTTGTTTTTAATCATTGTATATGAGAAGCGTTTATGCATTGCATATATATGTGTTATGAATACAATTATTATTATGCTCCGTTCTCGAAAAATATAAATCTTATAATAATCAGTACATATATATAAAACCTATTATAAAGCAAAGCGAAATTTCAATTTCTTTTCTCGGTTATGGGAATTTACTATTCCTTATGCAAAGCGTCTTCAAACTAATCAATGTAAATATGAAATTCTGTTTACAAATTTTAAAAACCCGATGCAATTTTCAAAGTAAACATGCTCGTGCATCATAAAGGCTAATGAACATTAAAAGCATTTCTAATATCCCTATCTACAACCAAACATTCTTTATCCGATTGAAAGGTGAATGTTGCAATTTTAAGGGGATCGTTCGATAAACATTAGAATCTTCCACAGAAAAATATTCTACAAAGAAGAGTTATAAGATGTTTTCCTCTTCCATAAATTCAAAACAGAACCTACAAGTTTGGTTGAGAGCCTTGGATGATGTTTTGGTTTACAGAGATGGAATCAAAAAGAACATTTCATGAAAGGAGTTCGATGGGATGCCTCTGGGGGAAAGAAATTCATTTTAAAACATTTTTAAGGGAGAAGAAGGATTTTTTTATATTAGAGGAGTTTGATTACATTTGTTGAAGTATTGGAAGCTTAGACATTTTTGTACCAATTTATAAGCAAGTGGAACGATTTCTACAACTTATCATTTCAGTATATTTTAAATAGATAATAAATGAATTTCGAAAATTATTAAGCAAAAAGGGTAAAAAAAATCTCCTTTCTGGAAATATTTATAAATTTTATTATATATCCATTATGTCAAAAGTTCTGCAAATTACTAAAACATACGAATAATATAATAACAAAAGACAATATTTTCTCTCAATATCATGTAGAGAAATAAAAAAGAAATTAGCAGCACATATCTTCTTTCAGTACGTTATTTTTTTTAAAAAAATATATATAGATACATTCAATATATTATGCTCTTTTTTTATATTTTAATTTGTCTCTGAAATTAATTTATAACTAACAATCCTCCCATTAAGACCTTAGCCTTATCAGGAACTTCTGTAAAAGATATTCTCTTAGAAATAACTGTCGAGTACAGATCCAAACTCGAAATGGAATTCCTCGGGAACAGCTGTATTCAATCTTGTCACAAAAATGACAGATTGTAAAACTAAATGTAAAATAAATATCTCAATATAGCACTGTAAATTAATCTTAACAGCCGCTCAATTTATTTAGGTGTATTGTGTGACTTGGATATCGATACACAGGTAACATCAAGAGCTCTGCTCTTATTGTGGATTACAGAACAAAACAAAATTAACAAAATATATACTTGATAATAACTAAATATAATATATTCACTAGCCTGATCATCTGAAAAGTGAATAGTCGAGAATTTGTCTATTTGAGTTTTGGTGGAGTAGGTTTCGGTGAAACAGAGGAGAAATCCTTTCTTTCGAAATAATAAATTGTTCCATTTTCCTTATTCTTTGGAAATCTTTCAAGGAGAAGAATTCAATGCGATTCAACACTTTCTATCAGCATTATTGTATTTTAAGATTAATGTAAATTAGAATTTCTCCTCTAACAAAAATGAAACTTATTCATTGCTGAACATGTATCTTCATCTATTAGACTATCTCTGTTTTGGTAATCGTCATTCGTGACTTAAAATTATTTATCAAAAACGTCAGAGACTGATACAGTAAATTATACCAAAATGAACTATACGTATTTGATGTGCTAGATTACGTTCATTCTGGATGATAGAAAAATGAGAGGAATGATGAAAAGCTTGAAAAAAATCTCATACCAACTGCTTTGAGTTTGGATAAAGGACGAATGTTTGATGGAAATATGTTTTCACTCTTGGGCAAATGAGAAGTATTAGAAGATTGTGATTAAAGTGCATATGGATAGAAGTCCGATGAAAATTTATGAAAAAAATCTAGGCAAATAAATTTCTAATGCACAGAAATCTATTCTAAATGAAAAATGTAAAATATCATGAGAGTAAATGTATGATTCAGTAAATGTGAATTTTCGATACAATTCTAAATTCTTCTGTCTCAGACATTTTGGTTTTAAAACTCACATTGATATTCTATGTATTCTCATGCTGAACCAGAGGTGATTCTGAACATTTTTATTCAAATGTGTATTACTTGTGTGTTTAAATTGAAATGTTTCATAATCAGTGAATACAATTTAATTCATTTGGAATTAAATTTATAAATAAAAATGATTTGCTTTTCATGTATGTAATATTTGTAGGATTAATAAATACGAATTTTTCGTTAAAACATCATTCTTCACAATGTAAGAACAAAAACCAGATTTCCAGTTTTAGAGTTATTTTTGTTAAATCATTACCAGTTTAATAGCATTATTAGATTCAATAATGAATCTTGGTGTATCTATCAGAAACAAATAATATAAATTCAGAATACTAAGACCCCCTCGCATGACAGTTTTATAAAAGTGTATGTTGGAAACATAATTTTTAATTTATTATTTCAATCACAGATAAACTTGTTAAAGATGGAATTATATTTTTTGCAGTTAAATGCACACTAACTCTGAACCTTAGCTATTGTGTAATGAAATTCTACGGTAGTATTAAATGTCGTGTGAGACGAAAAAAAATCATGTTAGCCTCTGTATTGCTCAACAAAGAGGACGGAATACATAGGAATTTTTCGAACTCAGTAATACTAAAAAAAGTTTTTTGAAGGAAATAAGAAACACCAATAATACACACACACAAGAAAATAAGCATCAGCATGAAACAACTTTTACATTATTAAATCTTAAATCATATGTTATAAATCACTTTAATCCCTGTAAGAAAAATTCCTACAAATCTCCTTTATTTTATAAAAGTTTTGGAAGAAAGAAAAATCGTTTAGCAAAATAAATGAGGATTGGCCATCACGCAATTTGTTGGAGTCATTCTTACTGTTGAAGCTACTTCACCAAATGAATGATGAGTTGTTTGGTTGAAGGATATATTTTATTAAGAAGCTTGTAGTGGAAAGTGCAAGGAAGATAATTTTTAGTTCTTGATGTATGAGATTCGAGTAAATGATCTAGAGAAGAAATATTTCTGCTGGTCTTTTTACGGAACAGTTTTCTTTTAGAAATTTTTATATTCAGTAAACATAAGGAAACTAAAAATATTTAAGAAGATCTCGTAATTTTTCTGTAATCATATAATCCTAATTTTTTCTAAGACACATTAATGATTTAATACAATCAAATTTGTTGTCAAGAGAGTCGAATTCAATGATTTGGGTTAAGTCATATAACACTGTTTTACCAACACAGAATTTGTGACAGTAAATTCAACACAGCCACCAAATTTTTATTCACGTTGTCAATTCAGTTTAATTTATATATAGTTAATTTTGTACAGAGTGATTTAAGCACTTCTGAAAATTAATAATTCATGTTCAAAGGCTTTAATAATTACGCCGAAATTAAAAAAAAAACACCTCTGATTGTACAGTTCGGAAGCTAAATTAATGATGACCCAAATTAATTAATCTTTTTCTCCGAGATTTACATAGAATAGGTTAAAAATGCGAATCTGTCCTGTGAAATATCTTGAAAATTATTTTACGTTATGCGGATGAATTTTCTTTTTTATCTTATTAATACTTGTTCCAAAGGAAAGAGAGAAACGATATTTTGACCACTGCAATTATTTCTGATCTAGTTGTTTCTTAAGAGGAAATACTCACCACCATTATTAAATACCATCTACTATAAACCAATTTTTTTTTTATAAATTACGCCTAATTAGAGGTTAAATTGTATTTTTCTTTTATGTATTTTTCAGAGTCACATCCTATGATAATTATTAATGAAGGTATAATTTGATGAACAGCCGTTGTGTAAAAATATTAATCGTGACGAATGTATATGTTAAGGGAATGTAATAAAGTGAGCATTTTAATGAAATTATTTTATAGGATATAATGCTATTTTAAAAATGTAATTAGTTGCCCATATCATCATTTTGGAAACAGAAGAAATAAAAAAAAAATTCCTTTTAATAGCACTCAATAACCATAACCTTTAACAGTTAAATTATGCAATTCGACATTCTATAACTTGTAAAAGAGATTTCAGCCACTGTTATATATTTTAAGCCCAGACAATCGTAAAAAGTTTATTTATCTTAGAAAATTAATAATAATTGCCTTTATCAATGTTTAAGAAACACTGTTTTAACAATGTTTTCAAAACAACAATGTCTTATTAGCATAATTAGCGATGCTTTTTTTTGTATTTTAATTGTGAATGAAAAAAAAAATACTTAGTCAGTTACAATTACGTTCAGATACATTCAAAATATTTTAAACTACGTTCTTCTTTTAAATAAATATTTGAAAATATGACCACGTAATGTTTTTAAGATCTCTTTAAGAGAAAACCATTTACCTTAAGATTATATTCGAAAAGAGGTTTTTATCAAAATTACCTATTAAAAACAACATAAAAGCTTACCAATATTCTGCATCGCAATTAAGGAAATTAATTTATTTACGAAGCGAAATTCCACAGTTACATCCTGAATTAATTTCAAAATAAAAATGCTAATTAGCTTAATCATTTGATATTTACCTCAATTAGACTTAGATTAATCTAAATGATTTATTACTTAAATGCAGATAAATAAAAAAAGTCTTAAGTGATTGCATTTCAATTTCTACAAACTGAAAAAAATATATATAATTGAAGTTAACAAGAGAAACTTTTTCTTTAAAAAGAGGTAATTAAAAAGCTAACTTCATATCTGTGCATATATGTATATATACAAACATATAATATTACTATTAAAAGTAATGCTAATATAATAAAATGTGATAAGAATAAATAAATTTTTGATATTCATAGAAATGATTTCATGGAAATTTTTAATTATCTTGACACAAAGTACCTTATTAAACTTATAAAAAATACTTATAAGATATTTCACATGCAGAAACCTATTGCATATGAATAAAAGTGGACATGGTAGTGGACTAGTAGCCAGCAGTTTCAGTCGAGTAGAGGGTTCGAGACTTGATACCACTAAAGACCGTCGTGTAACAGGGGCCGATGCTTACATCTGTCGAGGCTCAAAGTCCTCCTGTTGGCGTTGTGTAGAAGTTAGGAGAGGGAGTTTCCTGCTCAGGTAACGTCCTCGTCATATGACCAGGGCTCAGAATTACGAGGTTCGTCCCAAATAGCCTTCATGTTACTTCTAGTGCAACGTAAATAAAATCAAATCACAAGCATGTGAAAAATTTAATCACCGAGTTATGCTATTTTATAAAAAAAATTATATATATTTTAATAACAAAATTTATTAACAGATTTAAGCAAATCACAGGATGGGGCTACAAGCAATTGCTTAACCGATATTTATTTATATTTTATGAAGATAATTTTCTTTTTATTATAAAAGTTTTAAAATGTTTTGATATATTGATAATGTTATTTTATTTCAAATGAATAATAATAAAGGACTTAAGCTTTATTTATCTTATTATCTATAATTTTTAAATTTTTTGCCTGGTGTTAAAAATTAAGTGGAATATTTAATTTTTTCTGAAATAAAAGTTAATAAAATTTCTAGTAATATGAGCGGTAAAAGAGACATTTCAACAGAGCGATCCATAAAGTGCATTTATAAAAGAGTTTATTAAATTTGAACATTTCAGGAATATTGTTTACAAAAACACCTTGCGTAATATTAGATTTGTGACTAGGCAACAAGATATTTAGATTAACGTGGGAAGTTAAAAAAATTGTTTGAAAAAAATACTTCCTTTGAATTTTATTAAGAGTGTTTCTAAATATAACTATAATGTTTTATTTTAGTATGCTTTTAAATTTTAATTTTTATCTTAAAATTTATTTTTAAATTGAATACTATTCTTTTTTCTCATTTTGTTTTATTTTTTACCTTTGTTTTAAAAACCTCCTGCGTTTTCCCACTCTTTATTTTTGATATAAATCATTTTTTTCATTTCTTGTTTTAGATTGATGAGGAAAATTCTTGTCTTGTAAGTGTAATGATATTGTTGCTACATATCGTACATTGTATAATTCTTTATAATCTTATTTCAGTTGAATCGATTTATTCCCTGGAGAATAATTTTTCTGTTTTCGAAGGTTATAATCTCTTTGTGTTTTATATATATATATATATATATATATATATATACACTGCTGGCCACACAAAATGCAACACCCAGAAGGACCAGAGATATCACAGCGAAATTTATTTGGCAGATAACATGTTGTACAAAGTTCAAACGATTAAAACTACAGCCTCTTGTGAAGTGTGGATGATGACAAAATCAGTAGTTAGTGTAACCGCCATTGTTGGTTATAACCGCTGCCACGCTCCTCGGCATACAATCAAAGAGGCTTTGGATGTATCCTTGGGGTACAGCAGTCCATGCGGCTTCCACATATTGCCAAAGTTGATCTGGTGTAGCAGCGGAGGGTGTATCCCGGGCCAGTTGTTGTACAAGCATGGACCACACGTTTTCGATTTGTGATAGATCGGGAGAACAAGCAGTCCAAGGAAGCCTTTCAATATGATGGGTAAAGAAGAACTCTTGAACATTGCGTGCCACTTGTGGTCGCGCATTGTCCTGTTGGAATATGGCTGATGGCAAGCGCTGAAGGTATGGGAGGATCACGGTCTCCAGCACCTCAGAGATGTAGTGCTGACTGTTCAGTGTTCCAGTAATGCGTAATAGAGGAGCGCGGGAGTGAAATCCAATACCACCCCAAACCATGATACCGGGTTCAGGACCAGTGTGGTGAGGCATAACGCAACAGTTCAGCAGCCTCTCACCACGGTGTTTCCAAACTCGAATCCGACCATCGTGATGTTGCAGACAGAAGCAATATTCGTCAGTAAACACAATGTCGTTCCATTCTGTTGTCCATGACCGCCGTTCATCATCCCATTCGCGGCGCAAACACCTGAGGTTTCGAGTCAAGGGTAAACGAAGCAATGGACGCCTTGAGGACATTCCACTCTGCTGCAAACGGCGTCGAATGGTACGAGCGGACACCAAATGATGCATAGCATACTGAATCTGTTGTGCTATGGTTCGTGATGTGGCTGCGCGATCCATCACTGCTATACTCACAATCTGCCTGTTATCACGGGCAGTGATGCAACGAAGTAGGTGCTATCGGTCCCGTCTGTCCGTCGTTCCCTCCTGCATCCAGCGATCACAGATCTGTATCACAGTTGCTTCGTTTCGTCCAACACTTTGACCGATTTCTCTGAAAAAAAATCCTCAATTCCTATAGGCTACTATTCTTCCTCGGTCGAATTCAGAAACTTGGTCAAAAGACGCTCGATGTCTTACACGAGGCATAGGTAAACAGCTTACGCAAAAAAAACCGCACGAAAAAACAATTACCGTACTTCAAATTGCCTATCTGTTCTCCCTTTATATAGCGCTTGCGAGTGGCGCTACGGTCGCCCGTGATGTCTGTCTGCGCTGCAATGCTAATGATTTGCATAGCTCATCGTCGCAAAAGCATGATATAAATTTCACATGGTTTGCATGCTTCCTTCTTGTGGCCAGCAGTGTATATAACAAACGATGTACTTTAGAATGTCCTATCTAAGAAGTCCTTTCCACGCCGTTTAATTCTTTTCTCAGATTTTCTAATCAGTCACCTTAATAATTCTCCAAGTCTTTTTACAGGTTTTCAATCCACCAAGTTCGAATATCTTCCTTTTTCGGGTACCCAATAGTTTAGCCCAAAATATCTTTTTAGTGGCTGGATTGTCATCCAGTTTTATGAAGTGTCCTGCCCATTTAATCCACAATATAGCTATAAATTGTACATCTGTCTCTCCAAATCGTTAGTAAATATCCGAGTAGTAGTTCATCTCAAATGTTCTCACATTTAATCCTACAAAATATGCTTCGAAAAATTCCTCCTCCAAATACAACAAAAGTATATTTATCTTTCTGAATCATTGTTCGTGTTTCAGTAGCGTATGTGAAAACGAATCTAATAATTTTTTTGTAAATGGATAGTTTGCTTTTTCAGTTGATGAAATTTATTTTTAAATATTTTTGTTGTCCAAATTACATCTGCTAGAGATATGATTCTGTTTCAAGCCTCTGGAACTACGTCTTTTAGAATATTCATTTCAAAGTTCAAATGTTTGAAGCTCTTAATACTCTTAATACTTTTTTAAATTCCTATTTAAAAATAAGGGTTATTAAAAACATATACATTCTTATATTTGTTTTTATTCTGCTTAATGATAAGATGCATATTACTTGCGACAATTTCCAAAGAAGGGAAGGTCCGTTTAAATTCTTCCTGGGTTCGAGTGAAAATACCAATGTTATCAGCAAATGAAAAAATGTGTACAGATTCATTAAAAATTGTACCGCTATATTGTTCATATTACAATCTTTTATAATTCTTAGAAGCGCGAAATTGAATAGAAGTCAAACCATTGCCTCTAAATGTCTGAGGCCATTTAAATAGGCAATAGGTCCTGGCAAGTTGATCTGAATTTTGACTCTTAATTTATTTTCACTGAAAATGATAGTCACCAGCTTGATAAAAATTTCAGGTATATCAAATTCTCTCATTGACTCTAAATGCAATTAACTGCTTAATGAGTAGGAAGCCGTTTTAAAATCTATAAGCAAATAGTGGGTTGTTATATAAATTCAGCTTTTCTTTTCCATCATTTGTTTTAAGCTGAAGATCTGATCCACTGTCGATCTTCCCTTACGGAATGATAATCTAATATGAAGTTTCCAGAAAAAGCAATTCATTTGTTAAATTACTTGGAGAGTAGTAATTCAAAAAATGTGCAGAGCAGTCCGATTCTCCTCTGAGATTTCAGCATTCCAATACATTTCCTTTTTTATATATATCAAACAAACAATGCTCACTCTCCTTTCTTCAAGTAAAACTTTATGATTTCATACTATTTCGATAAGGTGGAAAATTTCTTCAACATTTTAATGTGTTGTAATTTGTACTAGTTCTGGGGGTATCGAATCTGGGTTTGGAAATTTGTTGATTTGTCAATCACTTCTATGGATTCTATTAAGAATGACTGTTGAAAAACTCATTGTTTGCACCAAAAAAGGTTGAGTTGACTAAACCCTCACCCTGAGTATTTTCATACAATAAACCATTAAGGTACTCGTTCCATTTCTGTCCATTTCTGTCTCGTTCCATTTCTGTTTCAAAATGTTTTCGTTCCATTTATTTTGTTTTTTTTTTTCTGTACGCAGTAACCCAAGGCTTATAAACCTTGCGATCAATACCAGTTTCACGAAAGAAAGCTCTGATTTCGTTAGATTCCCTAACATGCTCAAAATCTCTAAGCTTACATTTGTAGATAAAGTCTTTATTTAAGGCGGTGAATGATTTTTATATCTCCTAACTTCCTTCTAATCCTCCATTGATTTTCTGTATGCTTTGGTAGCATATTGTAATAGACCACTATTTTTCTTGTAATGCAGCCATGCTTTCCTGGTCAAACAAATATTTCGATTAGTTTTATCAATGTTCTCCAGTCTATCATTGGCTGTAGGTCTGATGGTATTTTTAATGTACTTCATTTAGTTTCCTTATTTTCAATTTCAACGAGCAATTCAATTTTTAATTATTCTCTTTTCTTAACTGTAAGCTTTCCCTAGTTGCTTACTCTTTCACTCTTTCACATCTAGCCTTTTCTCACTTTCCCCATTTATCTAATGAACATTTTAATTTTAATTTTGATGTCAACAAAACCAAAATTTGATCGGAATTACAGGCTGCGTCTCGATACGTTGAAACGTCTTGAATATCTTATACATATCTAAAGTTAATAAGTTCATGATCAAACTGGTTCTAATTCTTCCGTCAGGAGAACGCCAGATCACATTTATGTATTATTTTATGGTTGAATAAAGTGATGGATAAGGTCATATCTCCATCAGCAGAAAACTACAGTAAACGTTGTTGATTTCCATTAATATTATCTTGTAAACTGTATTTTCAAATCATTCTCCTAAATTCATCCATCATGCCCATGTTGGCATTCATATTTTCTCAAAGGTTTTGAACATTATGTGATCCGGACAGGTTCTGTATAGTGTACGAAGATCTTGAAAACATGGTCCTTTTTCTTCCTCATCTTTATGATCTGCGTGTACATGAGCATTAATAATATGCTATGATTAAGGAATCTTCTCTTTAAGCGAATTTTACTGTCGTAATATTCTTGGAATAAAGTCAGTTACAAAGTGCTTTACTTTATTTCTCTATGGAAAGCCAGTTCCCAAAACATGATTCTTCTTTTCAAACTACACTATACTGCTTGGCTCCTTTTCTCAATAATTCCTTGACCATGCCATTTAGTGTCTTGTATGGCGAGTACGTCAATATTATAGTTATAAAATATTTCTGTTAAGAAAAGTAGCCCTTAATAGAACACAATGTACGAAGATTCTATATCTAAAAGGACAACGTCCTCAAGCCCTGTCCAAGATGTTTTCCATGAGACCGCCTAGTATTTCTTCCTTTGGATTTCATAACAAGAAGTTTGAATCTAAGGTGGAGTTGTTGATCCCATGGCCAACCCCCAACCCGAAGTGTGGCTTTACCCGGAGTGCCCATTTTAAACACATCTTACGACATGCATGAATATGTTGAATGGAAGAATAATCTCAATGTATATAAAAAATATATATAATAGAGATTTTTTCATCTAATTAACATAAGTATATGAGATTTTATATGAATCACATACGTATGAAAGTAAATTACTTATATATATAAATATTTAACTTTTTTTGAAAAAAATATTCCAAAATTCATATTTAGAAAAATTAATAATTCAAAGAACAAAAATGTTTTTTTTTCTGGAAAGAAAGAGGGACAAATTCTGTTTCTAGGTTATCTTTTCTTATTCTATTTCGTATTAATATTTTTTAACATGATTTTCGAAAAACTTTAGATTTGAAGTAACTGACAGATTAATGAAGCGAATCTATTTTCTGCAGAACATAAAACCGATTCGCCATTCTGACAAGGTAATTATTTTTTAAAGAATGAAATAATAACATTTCTTTCGAGAAATTTCATTGAATTTGAAATAGAAAACTACGCTTACAAATAAAATTGTCCAAACAGCACTTTCTTATTTCTTAATTTGTGGTAATCCGTGTTATGTTTCAATCGATAGGTAGACTTCTTTTATAATAATATTTTTAGGTTAATCGATAATCTTATTACAACTTTTGTAGATTAAAGAACTTATTTTATTTCACTAAAATTTACTCTATTTATTCTAGTATTTTTAGATTAAATTTATGCTTTATTAGATAAAAATTAACAATTTTACATATCTAAAACAAATGGCTGCTGCACACGCTAGATTCATCATTTTACAAATAATAATTTAATAGATCAAAACGTACACATAGATATGAAATTGACTTTTCGAGAAGGAGTTTTACAGGCTGGTTAGAAATTTCTATCGTTGAATCGAAATGTGTTTGTATAGAAAAGAAACAAATTAACGAGAGTTGAATATTTCTCTTAGTGATACAGGTACTTAAAGCCAAACGATATTTCAGATAGAATTGGCGAATTTCCAGAGAAAATTGTTTCCACTGTCTCTTCAATTATCAAAATAAATTAGATACCAGCTGATCAATCTTCGAATATGTTTTATTGTAGAGATAGTTGATAATATTGTTGCTCATGGATAGCGTTTGACGAAAACGTAAGCAATCAGTAGACATGATTATCGTATGAAATCAAAAATTATCAAATTAAAAAAATATTCTTGATGTGCCAGGAAAGGGGGATAAGTGCAACAAAGCACAGAATATAGTCGGCGTGGACATGTTATTAACAAAAAATTATGATTGGTGTCCAGAAGCGTTCAGTTAATGAATTGAATTGGTACACCAGACCATAAATCCTATATGCCAGAATATGTGATAGATTGCAATTTGAATAGTATTTTAGAACTAGTTCTCAGACGCGTTTATCCTACTTAACACACTGCTGAACAGTGCCATTAAGCAATAATTGAAGAACAATGCCAATAAGCACAAAGTAAATTCTCCATCAATTTCTGTAATTTAATGTTGAACGATTCCGATACCCCTGAAAAGATAATAGTTGATACACGGAAGCGTGGAGAAGTGAAAAAAGTATCATCCTGAGCTGAAATGCCTTTCTTTCATCAATCTTAATGTTGTCGCAATTGTATCCGTTAATCGTGGGAATGTTAATAACGATTAATCTTATCTATGAGAACCACTTATGTTCTGTCGACTGCTGACAGTTGATGTAACATTATAATGTTTAATATATTTTTAATCGAGCAACCGTATTGCTCCAATTCAAATGCTAAGCAACTCTTCGATTCAATACCTGGTTTTCTTTAGAATAATTGTACGAATAGATTGAATAATTGCACATTTTGCACGTTTACATTAATTGCCCTTTAAGATATTAAAGTACAGAATTATTTAAAATGAATCATCTGTTTTCAAAATTCTATAATTTCTAAAGTGAAAGATACAGTCTGATAAATAGTTCACGAATACAAATGAAAGATATGAAACTTTTAAATTTTAATTAATAGTTAAAGCTCGCGTGTTCCTTGTGAAGCTATTTCAAGAAAGCAGTTTTAGAAGCGTCTCACAGCAGCAGACGACCACGGAGTAGAAAGCGCTTTGTACGCTATCGTTTGTGCGACAGGGATCTGCAATCACCAATCAGGTTGAATTTCTAATTAAGTTACTTGCGACTCAGAAAATTAAATGGTGGTATCGAAATCAGTAGATATCTCAGTAAAGGGAAAAAATAGGGTGATAAGCATATCTGCGGAAAAGGTTGAAAGAATGGTAGACGAAGCCGAAAGAAAACGGCTATTAGTGCCTGTCAATTACTGGAGATTCCTCTGCCTACTGCTTAGTGAGTGTGAAATCAAAAATTTACTTATAAACCATATAAATCCTTGTAAATACAAAGATCTAGGGATACCGAACATTGATTGAATTTTTGAGTTAACATGCTGCAGGCTTTACTGACACTTTGCAACACGTTTAGAAGAAACTTACATATTGTCTTGACAATATACGTGCAACTAAAGGAAGTAATATCGAACATGTGTAAATGAATTCCCATATTTTCCCTTTGTATTTATAAATTACTTATCACTCTGTCTCATTTACTTATGTAAATATAGCATTTTGAAATTTGATGATTCATTTTAAATAACCCTCAATATTCATACTATTCATGAACCCCTATGTGACACATTAGTGCAATCAATATGATTAGGCAGAATTCAAGTGTTGTCGAAACTGGTGTAGAAATATATATATATATTTACGAGTGTATGTATGATTTTATACTTTCATACTTTTATATTACTTTATAAAAACCAGCTATAACCTGCAATATATATATATATATATATATATATATGTTAAAAATGGTTAAAAATGGTTAGTTGAAAACTTAACCACCAGAGGAAAACTTATTTTTCAGATCAATTGTTTTATGTATGTATGTTTTTGAGATGTAGTTTTTTTGATAAATCTGTGTAATATATTTTATTGTTGTTACTGTTATTTTGATGAAAAGGTTTATTCAATACTTTTACACGAAGTAGGATTAGTAAATATGAGTTTTATAAAATCAATCAATAATGAAATGTAATTTAGTGGTATAAAGCATTTTTTGCGCCATTTCGAATAAGTTCTTTAAGAAGACCACACTCCTTTGTGGTAGGTAAAAGTCTTAAAACTCTATTTAAGTTTAGATTATTCTACGTATTATATAAATATGAATACATTATTTTAAATTAATTACTTTAATTTGGTTAAAAAGAATTTTGTTCCCTTTATTTTTTATACAGCCGTTTGCCAAACTTTAAGACGCATTTATGAAAATCATACCTTATGGAATCCACACAGCAACTTTAACGTATTTAAAACAATAGATCAACAAGATTATAAAGGTAACGTCAGTATATGAAGATTCTCCTTTGTTTTTAATCACTGCCTCAATCCTGTCAGGCATTCGCTAAATAAGAGACTGCCTATCTGCTACAGAAATTTTTGTACTCCAAGAAATTTTCATTTTTTCAAAAGTACTGAAGCACTAGATAGTTACTTTTCCTAGTCATAAGCTCTTATATTTCCTAATGCAACACAGATATCATTAGAACTCAAATCTAGACTGTGGCCTAACTAATCAGGCAATTGGATTCCTTCTGCAGTCAGATTGTCCTTAACATCATTTTACCTGATACACGGAGCCTAATAATGCAAGAAACTTTAACACCTATAAATACCCAAATAAAACTTCAACTTCTCTCCAAACAGCTTAAGGTTACCAACTGTTGTTCATAGTGTTTTATGATAGCAGGAAATATAGTGCAGCAGTATCAGGCATAGACAATGCACCTCATATCATCTTGCGTTGTAAGGTGAAATTCATTCGTTCCTTTTTCATACTTGGAATAGTCCAATTTTTCTAACAGGTTTATAAGATAATGCACCGAATTTTCTGGTAAAATTTCTTGAAATAATATCCAAACTGTTGTCGGTACCACTTACAGTCAGAATAGGTATAATCCCATTGAAAGAGGTTTTTGGAGATCTTACGATTCTCCTTGTAATCACATGATCACCCCATGCACTCATTTGTTGTGAATGATACCTTAGCATACGGTCAGTAAATTATTCTGAAATTTTATAATTTCTGACAACTTGCATATATTTACCTTCGAATTTGTGATACGTTCATAAAGTCTAATTTTACTGAGGTTACTAACTCTGCCTGTTTTGCAATTAGTAAGTGAAGGGGGTTTACTCAATGAAATAACTACAAAACCGCACTATCAAAACATAGTAATATTCTTAATACTTTTAATTATATTGAATTTTTTTAAAAATATATTTTTAAATATTTTATTTATTCGTTTTGATGTAAAGCCATTGCCCTATTCTTTCACAGATGTCAGACCAAAACGAATGTAATTCAAGATGAATGATTTATTTATAGACTCACGTTTCGAGATCTTCATTTGTATTTCCTACTTCATTTTCTGATGATGTGGTATAAGCAATTTTTAATACTTATTTTGAGATACGTTTTGATATGCTTGAGTCGTGTAAAATACATCGGAACAAATGTAGCAGGATGTGTCCTTTTACAGCTAGTAACGCTCATTATTTCTTTCCGTCATTATTTTAAGGTAATTTAGTCTTTAAATCCGTTAAACAAAAACCATGTCACATAGTGTTCTAGAAGTACAGTTTTATACAAGGGTTTCTCAATTTTCTTATTGAGTTAGAGAGAAACCATGTAACAGGTAGCAATGTTATACGAGGATTTCCACAATTTATTCTATCGTGTTACAATAAAACCGTGTTGTACGATGCCTGCAGTAGAAGGGCTATTTGTAACAAAACACAAACCTGCAACACAGATGAGCCCTTATATATACGATTCATTAGTCTAAGTAAGATATTTGTATCAATCAAGGATAGTGAATACACACACACACACATATATATATATATATATATATATATATATATATATATATATATATATATATATATATATATATATTGAAGGGCAAACAGTCATGTGATACCAATAAGCAAACATCTAAATGGCGCAAGAAATATATAAATGAATTGTGCTTTTGCAGTGTTGCATTTGTAATCAAGTGATTCCTCTGAAAGGATTTCTTACGTAATTGTGGGCTCAAGAAGGGAAGCAACGGAGTTTGAAATTAGAATACTAGTTAGAACTAGATCAGATTATATTTTATTGTAAGGGAAATCGACATTTCTTAATCAGCTCTGTCAAAAATATATAATTTCATGCGCTACCTCCAAATACGGATAATTCAGTTTCACCACGTCCATTTGATAAACCGAGTCCAGCAACACATGTGTAAAGTAGTTAGTGTTATTAGACAAAGCAACACTGCGCCATGTAACAGGAACATTCAACAAGGGATGTACTGAAGACTTTTCCTTTACTTGACTTGTACTCTGAAATTTTGTGTTGATTGCATACGAATATAAAATACTGACTTTATTGCATTTACTAACAATACGCTATAGGCTGCAACCCTTCAGATAGATTTGAGAAAATATCGGTTGAACCAGAGCTCACGATAAAAGTTACTTGGTAGAAGAGTAACAATTCCTGTTGATAAGACTTGTTGGTGGGAAAGAATGTGGTACAGACCCCCGGACGCCAAAGGCCCAAGTTGTCAAAATGTGCGCGCTGTTGATGGCTTGATAATCGTATGGGCTATTTTTACATAGTATGATCTGGGGGCTCTAGGCAAACTTAAATTGCTCTGTTCAGCCATCACATGACCATTTGTAACTATTCATAGACATCTATACCCAAGCAACAATTCAGTTCCGCAAGATGGAAATTAGTCATGTAATTTCCAACTCATTCGCGATTAGTTTCCAGAACATTTTGGATGGCTATAGCTTAATATTTGTTCATTTATATACTTATATACGAGTGCCATTGAATACATATGGGACACGATCGAAATATCAATTTGTGCTAAAAATCTTGGACTGATAACACTTTCGCAATTATGGGCTTCTGTAGTCTGAAAAGTTCTTTAGTGGACTTTCCATGAGTTCCCAAGTCCCAGGCAAGTCTTGGGTACGCAGCACTTCCCATATATATAATTTAAGGACACGTAAATATTTTTCATTTCAGTATATTAAGAAAATTCAAGAGCTATTAAATTTATTGCCAAGTAATATGGCTGATTAGATATAATTTCTAACAGTGTAAAAGGAATAAGTTTTTCCTTTTATTTTTTCAGAACTTACAATATGTGTGGTTTTTAAGAAAAATATCATTTTATGATCATTTTGAAATTCTAAATGTTAACAACGTTGAACACAGTGACATATTATGAGTATCATCAAATGTTTAATTGTTACTCAATTTGTCTCTAAATGGGCTTTAATTATATTGCTCTTATCAGTAAATTTAAGGAAACACTTGAATACATATTTTACTCAAATAGAACGTGTAAAATTGAAGAAAGTAGCCTACCATTGACATCCTGACTCCTTAAACCTAAATTTATGTCAGAAGTAAATTGTCATAATTTTCAGAATTAACTTTTTAAGTTCTGAAAGCAGAATAACAAATTAATGAAGACAGTTAAATATCGGATTAAAACCTTTGTTTCCTTACATAAATATAATAAATAACAAATTGTGAAATTGCAAATTAAATTTAAAAATGGTTAGTTCTTGTAATATTTGAAATAAAATTCATCACTATTATTGAAACTTAAAATTGAATTTTAAATAAATTAGTTAATCCGTTTACTGAAAATTAGATTTAACACTATCATGATAAGATTTATTTTAATGAATTATACTTTTTCTAATTATTCTAGGTTTTTTTTAGTATGTTAGCTAATAAAAAACACCACTTAAGAATATGTGTAATCGACTTTTATTACACAATTAATCACTTATACTACCCATTGAGTTAATGAGGTAATAGGCAGTCACCAATTCAGTTAGTAAATTTTCTTTTCTTCTAAAAACACAATTGAATGTCAGTGTGGATTTCAGTTTAGTAAATGGATTATCTATTTGCTAATTATGAATGAGAAATGTAGAACATTCTTTTTAACCTTAAACTGTGTCAAACTGCTAACTGCATTTAATGTAATTGTCTTAATTTAACTAATGGGAAATTACGGTTTCCAAAGAAAGAAGTTTGAGAAAAATTGTACACTAGATGGAAAAAATGAATTTTCTGTCATGAATTGTTTTATTTTCCCAAAGTGATAAAAATAAAACCAACTATTCCCTACGTATCAAATTATTATCTGATTTATAAATTTGAATTGCATTATGTGTGAAAAATGGGAAGAATTTTTTTGAATATGTTACCTTCTATGCCTACAAAAGAGAATTTCAATACTATACATCGATTTACTTTCATTCTTTCTACAAAGCTATGGAGCAAAAATAGGATTTAATGACTGAAGCGAAAAACAAATTTCTTCAGGAACTATTGAGAAATTTTAAAAATGAAACCTCGAAGCATTATATTATAGCTTCAATCTGTAACTAAAAGGGGAACAGAAATAATTAAAAATAAAAGAAACTTTTAGACAGGATCCATGCTAGAAGAATCTTCATGACAAAGCCCGTAAAAATGCAGCAGTCATTTCGATTCAGATAAGTTATGCAAATATGACAATGATTTCGGTACAAAGAAAATATTAAATTAAGAATTATAATATTACATACTTCAATTTATGGGGTATCAAAAGATGGTCATTTAAAAAAGAAAACAAAATACACATTAAATAATTGCTCATTAAATTTTATTTTAAGAGACAAATAAAGGTATACGCTACTTAAAGTAGAGTTTTAATGAAACCTTCATTTGAATTCAAATTCAATTATAAATTTTAGGATCTAATGTTTTAACGTAGTAATAAATAAAATTTAAGGAATTATTGTTTTTAAAAAATTAATTTTTTTATTTCATTAAATTTTTATGCATATTTTTAGAATTAGCATTATTTTAATGCTACTAAGAATATAAATTTTTTAAACTAATCATGAAAAAATATCGATTAATTGCCATTTGAGTCAATTACTCTATGCAGTAAATCTTTTCGCTGTTTTTATTTTGCTTTCTCATGACTCCGGTTTATTTTCATAATAACTAAAACTATTAAATGGGATAACTGATAAAATATAAATAAAACTGAAGATTTGGAAACTAGGAAAATGAGTTCTTCTGAGAAATCGTAATTTAAATTAATATAATCTTTTTTTTTTTCATATCATTATTAAAAAATATATCACTTTCTCTCTTTATTCATAAGAAATCATTTAATTTCTAAAAATTTTAATGAAATGTTTGATTTCAATACTGATAATTATTATTCTTATAGCTTTTAGAGAAAAGTGTATAAAAAGTGAAAATAAAAATGAAATTTCAATATTCCTATATAAAAACATTTTATTTTCAAATACCTCATTATTTTACACAATTTTGTACTCTTTAGAAAAGCTTTGAACTTTTCTCATGGCTTAGTGTTCTTTCAATTCCTATAATTTACATAACATCATTTAAACTTTACCTTCATTCATAACATTTTTGCTGATTCGCTGAGCAGAAACAATCAAATAAATCAATGTTTCAATTCTTTTTTTCTTCCTCTAATGATTAAAGATCAGTAGAAAGGCCCTTTAGAATAGTTTCATTTTTTTTAAATAATATATTTTGAATAATATCACATTTTTTTACTTAATAATTAATAATATGGCCTTTCAAAGCATTAACTTAAGAAGAAAAGTAATTAAAAAAATTTGATTTCTTTTTATGATAAAAGTTGAACTGAATTTTATTTGAAATATCTTCTCTTATGCTCCTTAATCCAAAAAGACAGATACAAAATGATACATTCTAGTTACATTTTATAGCCTCATTATGGAAGATTATCATTTGAAGTGTAATACGCTTAACTATTTCGAAACAGTTTATTTTTTAGTAATCGTTCTCAATCAAAACTTTCTAGAAAATCTCTAAATCCCAAGCCTTTTCCCTTCCTGTGGCGTTTTGTGGCTCAATATTAAGTTACTTGAATTGAGTATATCTTCTTTGTGAAAAAAAATTAACCGTGATTTGTATAAAATCGTACTAATACATTGAATTATTTCGGTAAACGAATTAATCTTACGAACAAACTAATTGTTTTATTGAATGCTAAAAATTGCATTTCTGTGGATTCGTTTACCATTGTAATGGAAAGGAGATAAAATTACTAAACTGAAGTTTTTTTCTTGAATAAAGATATCATTATCCAATAAAGAAGAATCAAGAGCTGAAAAGAAAAACAATTAGATCAGTACAAATCTAATAGTTTATTTTCAAACGAAAGAAAGAAATACAGATTTATTTCTGAGAGGTATATTTTAAAATTATTTTCATGATGTTATGTAGAATAACACTCCCAAAGGAAACAATTAATATTTCGTACCTAAGCATTTCTGATAATCTGTATTTTAAACAAATTGAAAATAGGAATAATTTTTTAAATACCTAAGATGGATAAATTAATGTCTGGAAATACTAATGCAATTTTTTTAAATATCAGGATAAGGATTTATGTACGTATTATGAGATTTTACGTTATAAGATTTTAGTCATATGACATAAATTTAATGATGTAACTATAAAAATCGAGACTGACATTGTAAAATATTTATTTTGATGCCATACAGATTTTCTTATCATCACCTACAAAAAAGTATCTCTCTTTTATTCCTACAACGCTCTATGCGAATCTTCCATTGTTCGAAACAGTGCTGGAAGTCTTCTTCTATCAACTCCTTCAGGATGCGTGTCGTTTTATTTTTCTTTCACAGAATCAACGGACTCAAGTATTTTTTTTTCTTTTAATACATGTTCTCCTTAAGAAACAGGTATAAGTCGTATGGCTCAAAATTCGGTGAATAAAGCGGATGGTCTAAAAATGGGATGAACTACTTAGCTAGAAACCTCTTCTCAGGCAATGCGGAATGACTTGTAACCTCCACAATTCATGTCGTTTTCACGTGGAAAAGCAACCTTGTCGTGAATCATACTCATTGTCTTCTCGACCAACTTGAAAACGCTTAAAGCCCTAAAAACACTTGCATGGGATAAATATTCAATATCATACACTTATTTTAATAAATTATAAGTATCAGTAAGGGTTTATCCAAGTTCCATGCAAATTTCAGAACAAGTGGTAGCTGTATTGTTATACTTATGATTTTTTTCCGGCAGAACGAAAACCATAACCCTAATGTGAATGAAGGCTACGACTATACGTATTTGTTTACAGAAATGAGATTCACTGCATGCGAAAGAGAAGGTTGCAAGCTAAACAGATGTTGGTGGTGGGCTTCTAGCTCATGCGTACTTCTTCTGCAGCAGCGTCACTCTCTTTATTTAATAGCTTCAACATGTATATATATTAAATTAAATTTTTTTCACATAACAAACATATGTATATAAATTTTATATACTTACAAAATGGAATTTTAAATGTTGAATAAATTTGAGGTTACATCTTTCCAAATCGATATTGTTATTCTAATTTTTATAACAACAAGAATTTTAAGAAATGCTAGAAGCACTGTTTATAAAGAAAGAACATAAATGAAAGTAACGTAATTTTGTTTGAACATATTTTTGATTAAACTGAAATTATGATATGTAACGTATAGATTGGATGAATAACATTTTAAAGCAGCAAAGAAGAGATTTGGAAGATTAGTGATAATGAATCAAAGTGAGCCATCGAATCAGCCGTTCGTAATTTAAGGAACAATTATAGAGATCCTAGAAGAGATTGAAAAATGATTCCATACTCTAACTCCCCATCTATGTAATGGTTAAGGAATATAATGCGATCGATTAGATTATATGAGTAAAATTTGTTTCTTAACAAAATTATTTCAAAATCGTTAAGACATTTTTTTCCATTGGGAAAGTAAAATTAACAACTGAGCTTGAATATTCAGCAAAATGAATAAAAACGATTGTTTTTGTGAATAACAAATGAAGTTACAATAAAAGTAAAAAGAAGTACTATACAGACATTACATTGAAATTCACTTCTTTTCAAACATTTATACATAAAAAGTTCATATGTAGATTCTGATCAAGTTGTATTAAAAGACATTTGTCAGTGAAAAAAATGTTAACATTTGAGTAATAAGTATTTCCAATAATCTATATTTAAAAAAAAAATAGAGATAGCTTTGTAGAATCATATTTATTTCAGTTATATTTTTAGAGGCATGAAGAAATTGATTTAGAATATTTAATGTTATTAAAACTGATATGTGTAAAAAAAATTTCTATAGAAATGGGATTACGATGCAAATTCAGTTTGAATTCGGGATATAAAGATCCTTTTATTCAAAGATCCTTTTCTTTTCAAATTTCTAAGATATTGATGAATAATAATCTTAAATTTATTATTTTTCTTTGCTAGTTCACAACCAAGAAACACAAAAATATATGGAAAAGAAAAATTTATTTGGTTTGATATCATGCTACTATACTGCAAAATTTTTAAGCTAAGAAATTATATTTTAATTGATAAATATCTTATGTAAAATCCATTATGAAAAGTAAAACTAAATTATAAATATAATATTTATGTAAAGGCCCTTTATATTTTTAGAAATATGTCTAATGGTCTCGGAGGGGACTCAAAATAATCATTTACGTTAAATAATGGAAATTAGGTATTTAAATTGGGAAATAAAACAAGGTTACTCACGGTGGTTTTGTCCAGTAATAGTTCTTCCTCTTCGTAAAAAGTCCATGAGGGTGACTTCCATCACATTCCAAAGCATCCTCACCATAACATTTCGGCCGATTAGACCGTCTTCGCCATCTTTAATGCAGATATTCACCGAAAGAAACTTTTCGTTTCTTGATTTCTGATGCATAATAACGATTCCGGGTCAAATAGACAGTGACAACTTGAAGCGAAATAACTACACGAACTCTAAGTAGCTACAATAGAATTTTAGTTTAGATGGAAATGGCCGCCAAATGAAAACTAATTTCTCAATCAGTGCTCTATTTATTTCGCCTAAAACCAAAGGGAACAATCACTGATAATACTAGATTACCCTAGCAACACCATAAGTCGTCAAAAAGGTACTTTTGGAACCACCATCGTATCTGTATACGTATAAATATCGTATCTGTATACCATCATCGTTTCTTACGTATAAATATGATTCTATCATCTTAACCAGAAACTGTATCAAAATTCCTCACAAAAGTATATACATAAGAAAACTAGAAATGATGATTTCCTAATATCTAATAATTTAAGATTAAATTAAAATAAATGTCACAATCCTGTTTAATTAACAAGACCATAGCAAATCCGTAAGATAATTGCTGCTAAACAGCAAATAGGTAGCAGTTTCGATATCTATGTTCATACATGGAGTGTATATTCAAAAGGCTATTAAATCTGTTAAATTAATGCTAAGAAATTCTACATATGTTCTAGGGCAGCTAATTATAACAACAACCTTTCATAATGAGCCATGCATCTTTCGAGGGCAGTTAAAGACGTGAAATCAGAAATATGTTACAAAACATTATACTTTTAAAATATTTCATCATTGTAAAGAATTTAAAAAAGCCTGATTAAGGATTTCTTTTGTAGGTTAAAATGCATTGGCATAACAAAGAAGTATAAAGTTACCCTCAGATTAGAGAAAGAAAATCAAAATTATTAGCAGCTTAGAGAACGAAAAAATAATCTTTAGACAATATATATATATATACTCTTCTATTGGAATGCAAATTTAATTCACAAAAATAATCGAGTCTGTGGTAATTTTTCAACTTGGAAAACATAAACTTAATTTGATTGAATTGAAAGACTCATCACAGGTATTAGTGCGATGGTACGAATCAATCAATACACGTATTTTACTGAAGTATTTCCTTTCATATTACGCATTTAATAGAAATAGAATATTCAATAAAAATAAAAATCTTTTAAAAAAGTTTCATTTTCTTATCTGATATATTTAATTTTTATTTTGTTAATCTATATAACTAAAACAGATGCATTTAGGGATACGAAATAACTTATTCGAAAGAAAAATTGTTCTTGTTCTTACTTTGACTTGAATGATAATGATACCTGCAATTGTAACAGCTACATTATTAAGTTCAAACCACATCATCTTAGGCCCTTTCTTAACATTATCTACTATACTTACGATTTCGAAAAATACATACACAATAGGAACTTTTTTAATTCAAAGTTTCGAAAGAATCATTTGCCAAACTTCCGAAACTTGAAACAACTTTGTGAAAACTTGATACGAAATCATCATTTCATTTCAAAGCATTCTTTATTATACGGATGAAAACTATATTTTTCTCACTTTCTCTTAAATTCATCCATTCTGCAAACTTTCTCCATTGATGATATCGTAATTAAGTGTATCGGAATATTTTCTTTTTCTTTTTTATTTTGGAATGAGGGGATTCTTTAATGACTTTACAGTACTATTCAAAGAAAACTTGGAATGACAGAGCTTTGAAGATATACTCGAATATTCTAGAAAAAGAAGCACCATTTGGTAACCATGGTGTCATTAATTATAAATGCATATATGCAAAAGAGATAAAGATTGGAAGCCATTATATGAGAGCGATTTCGGAATAAGTTCTGATTCTCGGAAGGAAAGTTTTGCAGCTCTTATTAACTCATTGTCTTTAGAAAAATGAAGTTGGGAGATTAAAGGTGAAAATTGAGCATTTTTCAGTGAAAGTATACAAAAATACTCTTTTACATTCCCAATAGACAGAAAATAATGCTTTTCTTCCTGTGAAAAATTTCCATTTCAGAAACTTTGTTTTCATAACTTTTAAAACAGTAAAATTCGAAAGGAATTATGAGCTCAAGCGTTAGAATTAAATAAAACTGCATTTTATTTAATTAAAAGATGTTCAAAATAGTTGAATATTTTTGTTGTTCCTGTAATGTTAATGAATGATCCAACTCCGTTAATGCTATAAAATTAATATATTATACATCCCTTCCAATAATTAATGAATATTAGAATGAATTATTGATAAATTAGTTGCACAGGATTTTAAAAAGAAAACCACTTGTGGTTATATTTTTTCTAGTTAAATAAAACATTTTTTTTTAAAAAAAAGTCATATATTTGGAAGTTCTGTTTTTAATTATGTATAAAACGATCAGAATAAAAAAAATTAAAAATAATTTTTTTATAAATCATGGCCTAAGGAAATTCTATGTTTCCATTAATAACTTTATCATGTCTAAAGACACTGAAATGACATCCCCGAATGGAATTTTTCATTAATTTCAGAAACGTCATATTTTTTATAAAGTTAAACTTCGAATTAATTTGTAAAACAGTCTTATAATTCGAGTTATTTTATACTAAGTAATATATATTTTAATTTATATTTGTTATTATACCTACATATACTTGAATTTAGAATTTTTTCAATAAATTAAAAAAGTGTATTTAAAGCAAACATATATTTTGACTTAACTTTAAAATTTTAATGATATTTCATACATAATTATTATATTTGAAACAAAGCTTCATCACAAATCTTTGAAGAAGTAGTTAATTAAAAAAAAACATGCACTAACCTTGAATAAAATTAATTTTAAAACTGTAGGAATGATCCAAGGATAGTGTGTAATAATTTTAGATGAAAAATAAAATTTATAAAAGATTATACAAATAGCATGTAAAATATTCTTAAACAGACTTCAGCGAAAAGTTATTGCTAGTTTTTTTTCCTCTTATCTATTTCATTAATTTGAAAGTTTACTACAAGTACAAAAAAGATTTATAACGTTATTTGATGGGAAAATACTATATTTTTCCTTATTTTTGTTTCTGTGTTTGATGGATCTATTCAGATTTTCTTCAATTGTAAATAATAGTTCAATGTTCTGAAATACATCATGCAGATAAAAATTAATATTTTATGATCGTATCTATATATTAACTTCGACAATATTTTTGTTCTTGTTACAAGTTATCTTTAAATAATTATTGTAGAAAATATTATTTAACAACTTAATAAAATATTTGATGTGTTTACTTATCTACAATTATTTCATGAAAAATGATATCCTAGTATTTAAATCTGTAACGGAGTGCATGAACTCTCCAAAAATGTTTATCAACAATAAAATATCTGAAATTTAAATTTATTGTTAAAGAAATTTCTGAGGTGATTTCATAAAAACAAACTTGGAGTACTAGAGGAAATTTAAATTTGGAAAAAATAAAGATTTTTTTTTTTTACTATCCGTGAAAACGATATTCTTCGTGTGCATAATTTTTGGATGTTCAATTTTATTCCATGAGAGGAAAGAATAAATTTCCCCTTGAAAAAAATGCTTTATTTTGTGTATGTGTAGTAAGACAAAAAGATGTAGCTGGGAAATATTGAAAATAAAAATAAAAAACTGCAACAAAGATTTAGAAAAAAAAATGCATTCTATTTTAGGTACATGCTTGAAAATTGTCACCCTTTACAAATTAGTCCCAGTTTTTGCGTGATTGTTTGTTTCTCTTTTACTGGTGTCGTACATAAAACACAATATTTCGAGTATGCATGCTTAAATTTGACTGATTATTTCATTTCGTTTAATATAAGTTTTATATTTGATGCTGAAAATAAATATTTCTCTTATTTTTAAACATATATCAATAGAGAACTTTATTTTAACTAAGTTGAATTCCTCTTTAAAATTATTCATGTGAAATTTACTTGTAATAATTAAAATATGAACAAAATGGATTTCTTTATCTTCTGTTTATGTTTCCCCAACACATAATAGTTGTTAACCCCAAAAAGAATTGAACGGAACATTTACAATTTCTTATAACCTCTCTTTTTAGATTTAAATTTTCTAAGTTGACTATTCATTTCTAACAAAAACTATTCCTCAGAGACCTAATATTTTATTTTCACTTTTATAACAATAATTCAATTAATTCGCTGTTAGAGTAGTTTTCAATATCCATACCTTGAAATTCAAGTATCAAAATTTATTCTGAATAATGGTATGATACTAAATTGAATAGTGAATCCCTTCTGCGTTTCATATTTTGACTTAAATTAATATTTTCATTTGCAAAATTCCTGTAATATATTCTTGTTTTATTTTTGACAACATGTGTATCTTATTTTTATCAACAAATGAGTATGTTATTGGAAAAGCAACATTGTTTATAACTTTGTGTATAAAAGTATTATTTTTTTCAACTGAAATGAAGTAGTAAGAATAATAGTATTTTAATTAAATGTTATGTTTATATGTGTAATATGATAAAATAATGTAAATATGATATAAATTTATATTGTTTTCCAAATTACTTCTCAATAACAAAATAATTGCACACATTTTTTACACATTTACGTGCAAAACGAAAAAGATTCCCGAAGCACAATAATATAATAACAAAATTGTATAGATATTTTAATTGTTACTGTGTGGAAATATAAATCATTTATTAATTTTGATTTTTAGGACAACCCAAAGTCATTGCACTAATCATTAAATATTCATTTGCATAATATGCGAAACAATATCCTTGAAGTTATTTCTAACTAATTATTTATGTATAAGAAAAATAAGTACTCATTTTACAAATAATCAAAAGATTTTTTTTTTAAACTGTAACCAAAATTTACAAGAAAATTAAAGAATATCAAATGGTGCAAAAACGGAATGCATCTGAGAGGTATGTACATATAATGATTTTTCTGGAGTTTAATTGGAATTCGTTGGGTCTGAAATGAATGGATGGCTTCTATTTTCTTGTTCCTAATTGGATTACGAAGAACTTATCCAAGTAAAGAATTCGATTTGTCGCGTTCTTTTTCATTTAGCTCTCTTTTCTTCGAAATACTAATCTTGCAAAGCGTTTTTCACCCTTGACGACTTCTTTGGTTTATTTCGGAACAAATCTGTTTACCTAAGTGGATTAAATTATCTACATAGGGAATTACTGTCAATCAGATGCTTGGAATTTGTTAAGTCTTTACTTATTCTTTCTGCACGATGAAGCAGAACAGTTACGTGTAAAAAAGAAGTATTTTTTCAGAAGTTGGATTGCAAGTACGTTATTCGAAAATTAACACTTCAGAATGGAAAATATTGAGCAGTATTCAAATAATTTTTTTATACAAGTCAAACAAATTAAAGCGTTTCTGTCACTTACCTTTCTTTTAAATCAGTGCTACATACAGCAGAGAAAAAGAATACTTATAAGTTTGCAGAAAAAGTCACTGAAAAGAAATTAAAAAATTCTAAATCCTACATTCTATTAATGTAATGAATAAAGTTAAATATATAAATATTTCCTATTCATGGAAGGTATATAGCAGTGTTTACTTATGATTTTTTTTTTAAAAAATGGTTTTATAAGTCGAACTACCACTATGCTTTGACTTAGGAATAATGCTTTATCAACGCTCATTTATTGTTAATTATAAGTCATAGTGTACATTTTAAATTGATCAAGCTGATGCTTTAAAATTAGTGAGAATTATTGGGTAGTTAATGAAGTCTTTCAGATGTTACTCTGTGTTTCATACTCATAATTCTATCTTCTCTCATAAAACTGACAAATAATCAGATATCTGTGTCCTGTCTTCATATGATTAAAACAAATTGTCCACAATTACGCTTTTGTTTGCAAAAACTAATATTTTATTAACAAGAAAGCAATATAAAATCAAGGAGGATAAATTTTAAATACAAATTGCAACCATTTGTTTCTGTCCGACAAGATATTGTAATCAAATTTTCAAATAAGTAATTGTTCCAGAAAAATATAATTAGAGGAAAGAATTATTTCAATTCTAATTAAGTTGACTTATGATATTGGTACATTTAAAATAACACCTTCGCAATAATATGCATCATACGTATTGAAAGAAAGCATCAGTCCTTTGTTTCTCTCCCTTCCATTTGTATAACGGCTCTTTTAGAAAAATGTATAACATTCATAATATTATTACAAAATCATGTTCTTCTACAGATGATAGAAATTTCCACTCACCTATTAATGTTTCTGCAGAAGGATAAATGCCACTGTTCTACTGACTTTTCGAGGGAGAAAGCGAAACAAGTAAAGATTTGCTCGTGGAGTAACATAAATACTTGTCGATATTAGAGAATATGCTCACTATGTCTATCGTTATGTAAAACTAATTTGGACATATATTTAATTAAATTTGATACAATTATGCGTTTATAATCAAGAAAGAGATTTTCCATTCAAAAGTCATTTTATGTGCGCATACTTATCTGAAAAGTTCATAGTGAAAGGATATCCAAAATCTAACTACTGTGTGATATCGAACAAAAATTGAGTCTAATATGGGGTATAGTACCCTCTTACAATCAGACAAATTGCGCAGTGTACTTTACAGGAGAAAGTTGAAAACTGCCTGTAGCGGTAAATTCTAATCGCGGAAGCAGTTTTTACCCCGGAACGGTACTCGGAATGGGATGCCGATACTCAATTGCTTTCCCAAAAGCGTTCCAGACAAACCCTACAGCATAAAGGTCAGGAGATGCGATTGGTTGAAGTATTAAACGATATTCATACGTTTCAATGAATTGTCTAGCAGATGGACCATATGTGGTCAAGTCTTTTCATTTATTATTTGGAATACGAGAATTAAAGCTCAACTGAAATGTAGAACTTATGGTTCTAAGATCTTCTCTGTATACCTGATAGAAGTCAGGGAACCTCTGTCAAACACATGCGGAAATGTGCGGCGTCCAAAGTAATTCCTTTTCAAGTTATTACACTTCCATCACCGCATTGATTATTTGCCTGGTGGCAGAAGAATGATATTGTGCCGCAAGATTTCTCAAGATACAAGTACTCCAAGCATCAGTGGCAAGCATAATATCGACTCGTCTGTAAAAGATGCGGTGCACCACCGAAGTCTAATCCAAAGTGCATATTGTCTGAATTATGCTAAACGCGCTGTCTTGTGTACTGCAGTGAGCGTTAGGCAAACATCGGTCTTCTAGCACAAAACCATCGAGCAACTGTAGAACACGAAACTTGAGATACAGTGACAGGATTCAATTGGTGTTAGAGTTATGAAACTGGGATAGTCACCACGCTGAAAAGGCCATGTAACGATCTTGTTCATCTTTGTCGATCTTGGTCGACATTATCCATATCGTCTCGATATTGATTCAGTGTTTCAAAGCTATATCCCAAAATTGCACACGAAACTGGGCGTTACATTGCAGCCGCCTACGCTTGTGACTCGCCTGCCTCCAATTTGTCGATTATACTCCATTTTATTTTGTCATCCATGTGTTCTTGGTTACTAATTAATCTCATACCTTATAAAATTTACCGAGTTCTTGCAAAAATACGGTGAATGTTGAGTGGGAGTACGAGTACACAAATAGCTGAATTCGTGTGCTTATATCCCCTTCACAGTTATAGCTCCGCAGACACGCAAGTGTACGCTTACGTTTTCGACTCTCAATACCTTAATTATTCTTTTGCGACATAATTAATACATTTGGTTCAAATCTTTCATTTAAAAATAGATATAATTTACAAATTCTCTTAATTTTGTACACGAGTGTACAAATCGTGATGAGAAGAGACGAGAATAAAATAGAATTCAAAACGAAATTGATAAGCAATGATGTAGAAACACAAAACTGATTTATGTCAAAAGCTGAGAGAGACGGCAATAAAAATTCTGCAGGTATGATCAATTACAGTTCGAAACTGAAGATCCGGCGAATAGATTCTTGGGATATAAAAGTCTATGGAATTTAGTTCGGTGAAAAGACATGAAATTATAAACAGTCCATATTGTGGTTTATTTCCAGTTTTACTTTGGTAAATGTTTAATGGCATGCTTCTGAACGAGGAAACTATCGGTATATAACAGTTTTCAATTTTCAAAGATCTACATTCAAAAGTCTTTTAAAATCATACGAAACAATTCAATCATGTTCTTTCAAAAATTAAAAAGACTCAAAATATCATCGAATGTACTAAATGGACCATAGTATGTAATTATGTGTAATTAAAAATGAGTAATTTAAGGTATCCGCCTACCTTCGGAGAAGATTTTTTTAAATAATTGGAAAACTTTTCTTATATGCATTGTACTATATGATATGGCTAAACACTTAGAATACAATACAAAATTTGCATAAATTAATAATTGTTATAATATTTCAGCTCAAAAAATATTTAAAAATAGCAGTAAAATGGCACTCTTGCAAAACACCAAAACAGAAATTTAAATAGAGATATTTCCATTCTGCAAATTTTATTATGATGAATTGAATCTAATTTAGGACTTGTACTTCTATCACAATTATAACCCTGAAAATTAAATATATATAGGAAGTCGTACTTTAACATACAGAAAAACCGTACAGATTTGTGCCAAGTATCGACTTTTATCATCAACAAAATGCAAAGTAATTGCATTATAACATTAAAAGAGATTCAAGTCCTGCACTCACTTTCATAGAGCATTCCATGAATGTTTCATAACATTATATACATATTTTTTTTCAATACGATGTTTTGCGCTGAAGCAAAATATGAAAAATCTTGATTTTGAGAAAATGCTGAAAATACATTTCAACCCAGAAACTTACCTAATTAAATAAATATTTAACATTAAAAGGCCCCTGATTTGTAAAGTTCACTCCTGTATGACTTAAATAAGTTATCTTTTTCTTCCTGGGGGTCTTTAAAACTTTCTCTTCGCTTACATTTAGCAGGTGTTGTGTAACTCTTCAATTCCCTGATTCGATTGTAATCCATCTTTTTGTATCCCTTTACAGTAAAGTAGCCCGGATTTTCTATCTTCAGCTTATTTAAGACTTTTAAGCAGCCTTGATGTCCTTCGTTATATTGTATAATTGCATCATATGCACTCAATTTCATAGTTTTTAAGCAGACAAAAATTTCCTTTAGTACTCTTTATCAAATTACACCATTAAAAGCTTCATTTGCATTTAGGGTCTTAGAAAATTCATCTTGCATGTTGGAAGATATTTTAATGGCGATATTACGTAAAATATCAATGAAAAACAAGCATTAAAGTTTTTTTTTCCAGAAGCAAAATGCTACTTCTAGTTCTAAAATTTGATACAGACTATTAATAAAATGCTTATAACTCAAGTTCTATGTAAAATAGAAATATAATTGAAACTGTTCTAAAAACTAAGAAGTTCGGCTTTAATAATAGACCGTAAATAAAAAATCGACTTTTTGACCGAAAATCCAGTTTTAAAGATAGGCGAATACCTTAAAGTACTTTACATTTATATTGGTAATAGCCAATTTTGAAGATATGTTTATAACTCGTCAAAATTTATGAAATTTTAATTGAATCTTAATATAATTCCATATAACATTTTCGGCTCATTTGCCATTTCGCTTATATATTTTACCTAATATATAAGTGAAATGGTCAATTATTTTAACTCTGATTTTAATCATGTAAATAATTATATTTATTTCAGAGATAGCATAAATGAGGTGCCATATTCATTTAATTTAATTTACACCAAGTCTTAACATAAAATAAATTGATATATACTTCTTTATATAAATGTGAGAATTTGAAACAAAATATTATTTCTCTTTCGTAATGGTCAGGTATACCATTCACAGAAAATACAAAATAGCTCCGCTTGGAAGTAGTATGTATCATCAATTACCAATAAATATCTCAACTTTTCTGGAATTAATTTCAATAGAAATGGGCTGAAGTGGAAAAAGTAATGAGTATAGTAAAATCAGTTAATATTAACAGTAGCTAGTCGTATTTTAAATATTCCGTAACGAAAAGCGCTTCAGAAGGAATACGCACAACTTTAATATTCAATTACAGTTTTTTTTTTTTTTAAATCTCTTGTGATATAAAGATCAAAAATATAATCGAAAACCATGTTTCTAACTTTATTAGTAAGGAATGAGTTTATTATAAACTTATGTCTCAATAAATACTGAATTAGCAACCATGTTTAAATCAGTTGTAAATAATTAGCGCTTGATTTTTGGGCAGAAAACTTGTGCGGCTTTTATTTCGTATAACGTTATATTGATTCATACTACGACTAATACTCATTTATACAAATGAGATAAGTACATTTATTTCCATTACGAAGGAATTTCTATCTTTTTCTTTTTCAATCTTTTAGGTATGAGGAATCCTTTAAATATCTCGCAATATTTTGTTTAAATTTTCAATCGCAGGACTTAAAGTCTATTAAGAAATAATAATTTTTATTTATTACTAAAGCATAGTTTAATTTTTATACCTTTTTTGTATTTCAATGCCTAATAATTAAAATCCAAGTAAGAATAGTTCATTAAAAATCATAAGTTAAGAGGTTTTTAGATAAAAATCAAGTAATTTATACCAAGTAAAAAAATCACATATTTTTAAAGAATATATCATATATTTTTAAGTCGTTCATTCTGTAGCTAACATTTACTTGGAATGCGATTCTTCTTAACAGAAGATTTATTAAAGTCTTAATAAATCTTCACAGTCGCATTATTCTAAACGGCATTTTAGAAAATGTTTACACAAGTTTTATACTTCATTGCCGCTTAAAACTTGAATGATACTTTGAAGCATATAGTATTTTTTAAGGCAATTTTATATTCTTAAATAAACTTTCTTATGTTTTTACAGATTGTTTATTTTTAAAAGTCTTTTAAAATTTAATAGGCACTTTATTCTAAAATGTCTTTTTAATCCTTTACGGGTATCTTAAGTAGTCTTTAAAATTATTGATTTTGTACTTAGTGTACTAAAATATGAATTTAATGGTGTTCATTCATCAAAATAAAATGCATTTTCTTAAGAATCTGCTATATATGTACACAGTAAGAATGAATACTGATACATATATTCAGACACTACTTTCTACTTCCTCGGAAATAAAAAATATAATTTATTTACTAAATTTAATTCCACAGTAACGATTAAATATGCTTTTTGTAGACCAAACTATTAATTGACTTTAATTAGTTATCCATTAAAGCAATGAACTGTCTAATTGGTTAATTGCTTAATTTAATGTAATTAAAGAGTCCTTAACGTGTTTATTTTTACTCTTATAGAAGTTGAAAAAGTGTATAAAAAGTTGAATCTATCTAACTGTATCTCACCAGAAATCTATTGAGTTTTTGCCAAGGAATGTATTGCTTATATGAAGGGCAAACTTAATTCAGTGGTTGTACCAAATGGACTGTAATTTTTAAGAGGGAAAGAAGAAGATAATTTATCACTTTTTAGAAACTTCTAATCAAATAACTTTCATTTTGGTTTTTTTTATTAGAATTAAACTTAATTAAAGATTTATAATTATTTTGTTAAGGAAATATTTTTCATGATGTTATATTTTCAATAAAAATTATCAATGTTAACGTTTCTCATAATTATCTGCAATTTTCTCAAAAATAAACATTACACATTTTTTTATGTTTTTAAACTATGGTTTAAGTATTCTTTTTTTTATCAAGAAGTGTGCTAAAATTCTAAAAAGACGTGTTTGTCGAATTTACTGTTGCAAATTGGATACAATAAATTTCATGTTCCTGGGATGAAAAAAGAGAAACTGAATTAACTGTTAAATGATAGCGAAATATTCCATTTTCAAATGTGAAGTAATATTCTACCTTTTTTTCCCTCCTCGCTTATTATTTTTCTAGCTTGACAGATGCTTTTTTATTCTTTTTTAGTTAGATGGAAGAAAATATATAAACTAACAAGTGTTAGAGTTTTATGATTATTTGCTATTTATTTTGCAGATAAGTCAAATTAGTTATACAAATTTCTAGAATCACGAACTTGTTTCACTTTTTTGACAGTCAAATAATTCCTTTAAAAATCACAGTAACTGACGTAAATACAACTTATTAAAGTAATAAGGTAAAATGAAAGAAAATTTGAACATAATTTCCCTTATGTTCCTCAAGTGACTAATGAAGATACGCATGAAGATTTTGTATCTTCTTATCTTTTATGAGCTTTCATTGACTTCTTCGTTATACTTATTGGTCGTATTTTCAAAAGAAGATAAAATTCAAATAGAGAAATAGGAAAATAAATAAATAAACTATGAATAGAAGATCGTAAAAAATATAATATTTTGAAAATGAAAAGGGAAAACAATTATTTTGCACCTGACATCGCCTCATGTGTCAAGGGAACGAAAATTCTTACTCAATGAATCTTGCATTAGCATCTATATTTTTTTCCTTCAAAAACTTCTTTTCTTTTAATGTTAGCTGCATATAAATGTATTTTCGTCTTCCTTTTTACTTTCTATATTATACCGAAGAGTTTAACTTTTTCTTAAGGGAATAGCGTACAGGAATTTTATATAAACCGGAAGACTTAAATATAGTATTCAATTTTAAGAAAAAAATTAAATTAAAAAAGTATTGAAATAAACTGTTTTATATATTACCAAATGGTAAAAAAATGAATCAAATCCTTAAAAATGTTAATTTATTTAAATTAAAGGTTTTTTATAATTTATATTTTTTCTAGGTATTTCTCTAATTGTCTTCTGTATATTTAGGTGTATAATTGCATTATAACAAACATTATAATAAACCATTCCTTAAAATAATTACTTTACATCCCAAAAAAATTATAAACTTTTTTTTAACTGACGAAATTAAGAATTTTAATGGTTTAGTGTTTAATAAATTCGTGTTTATTGAAGATTTTAAAATACCTAAATCGTCTGCACACTTATGTTTAGCTTTTATCAGTAAATCGTAAGTAACTTAAATTTCGCCTTAAGTTTGTAGTATTCTAAGTCTAATTATCAAATTATCGTATTCAAACTTGTTGCAATTGTACAAGTTACAAAGTATCAAATCAAATTATTAAAAATTTAATATTTCTATAAGAAAAATTATATTATGAAACAATTAAAAAGTTTTAAAGGTTCAAAAAAATTCAATAGCTTTAAACGTCATCTATGTGTTGATGTCAATATTTTATATCATTTCAAAAAAATATATTTTTTTGGATATTAATTCAACATAGTTTAAAGCAGTAGTAGGCACCGATAAAGAACCCTGTGAGAAAAATTTCATTAGTTTCGCCCATAGCAACAAGAAAAATAGAAATCATTTAAAAAATAAAAGAAAAACATTGTACTTTGACAGACCATAGAATTTAGAAATATATATATATATATATATATATATATATATATATATATATATATATTTAAACACTGCTTATGAACCAATTTTTGATCTGAAAATGCTTTTTCATCTACTGGTGATCTATTACTAAATGTTCCCCATTTTATTTTTATACATAGCTGAATCATTGTAAAGTGAATAAAAAGTTATCATTAAATTCCTAGAAATGAGTGATCCAATTACTTAATTAAATCATTATCTATTCAGAAATAATATTCTCCAATAATTTGATTAACCATTTAGATAATTAGAGGTCTTCAGTATAAAGAGGTGCTTTGATATTTGAACACCCAGGACACCTCTTGATTCAAATTCTTAATTAACTACTATCTTATTGTTTATACGAGATTATACTTTTGCTCTTCTTGTGATTTCTCAAAACGAGTTTTTTAAATGTTTTTTTTTTCTTCATAAACATAGCTTTTCCATAATATTATTTTTTTAAAAAACTTCATAGTCATTACAGATGGTGAGATTATTCATTTTATTTTTTACTACAATTTTCAGTTCATTATGTTTATGTATTACTTTTATTCAGCACAAAATGAGTAAACCCTCTGAAGGGAGTACATTCTACATTGTTTTTATAAATTATGTCACTATTAAAATCATACACTTTAGCATTAAATTGAATAGGAAAAAAATCAATTTTTCATTGTAAATAAATGTTGGGGAATCTCAAATTATAAAAAGCATTGAGGTACCCTTCGTTTCTTAAAATATTTGAAAATTATTTTTTCAGTTACAGATATGTTGGCCAATGTAATTTAATAACAAAATGAATGGATTTCCATACATCGGGTATTGAAGTTTTTTTAAAAAGAGCCATATCTTTTCAAGCAATAATTTGCTTCTTAATTTTTTATAATATGTTAAAGGATTATTTAAGCAAGTAATGTTTAAAACAATAATATTACTTCAGAACTTTTCTCTTATTTAACAAATCGAATAAAAAATTTTCTGTAACAATTAAGAGATCACCGAAAAAAAAGCGCAGAATGCATATGAGAGAAGTTTAAATTTGTAGCTATTTCTTCAGATTAGTTAATATTCTTTGAAGCTCGAATTATAGAATTGTTTATATCTCTCCGATACTCCATAATAGGATTTCTTGAAACATATCCATGTAAAGTGCTTTATTTATGCATTGTTAATCATTTATTCCCCCTTTTCTGTGAAATATTAATCTTGTAAAAGATGTTTCATTTGTAATAAGTTCTTTTATGACTGTCTTTCTGGCGAATCCGCTTAACTAACAGGACCGATTTATTTATAACAGTCAATTAATAACTTGGTATTTGTTAAGCCTAAGCGTTTTTACTTCTGACTGATGAAGGAAGCAGACAAATTATAAGCGTGGAAAGTATCGTTTTCATTTCAAAAGCTTTGCAAATTAAACGCAGTAAATTAACTCTTTAGTGTTAAATAACACGAATTTTATATAAATGACTCTTCACCTCGAATGCGAGATAAATGAAACAAAACTTAATTGTCCAGAACTTTTTGTTTTAAATCCCAGATTTACATTACCATGAATAAGAAAAAATTGAAATAAAACTTAAATATTAAAAATATTTAAGTAAATCTACCTCTTTATAGATGTCTTTATAAACCTCTTTATAGATGAATAAGTATTGTAAGGTTTCATATAGAAATAATTGTACTGAAAGGCTTAAGAAATTATTTGGTATAAAATCCCTATTACATTTTTGTTCTGTTTTACCAATAAACATTGTGCATCAATCAAAGATCGAAAGCTATACGAGTAGTTATATAATTACATTTCATAAAAAATAGTTAATATTTTAAATTATTTGAACACTTCTGAATAGTTAATATTATTTCAGCTCCTGCAGCATGTACAATATATTAAAACGCTTACTTCAATTAGTTTCTTTGAAATCTGATGTATTTATAAAATAAGCCCTTTTTATATTGTCCTTATCGAATATTAATGATACACAATTATTAAATTTCGGCTTTTTCAAAGTGAAACATATTAAATCATGAAACAAATTATTATGTTAATTACGCTGTTTTTCATAATTCACATACACCTTATAAAGAAATCATTCAGAATGCAAATGCTTCAGAGGAAAATAATGTAAGGAAAGTGTTTAAAGTCTTCTGAAAGAATAATAATTAACACAGCATTATATTCATAATAACTGTGGGTAGATCAATAAGAAAAGCATTCGTCTTGGCGAAATAAATGGTTCGCTTTGAGTTCACTGAAGAAAATAGTGGAAAGAATTATTCTCCGAATTCTACATTTTCTCTTTTTCTTTATATAGTTCACTGCTGCACTACGTTTGGACATTACAAATTCTCTCTGTACATTTTGTTAATAAAATTAATTTCCATGGTATATTCCTGTAAAATAAATATTTTTCAGCAAATATTGGCTTAACTTTAACTTTACTTAACAAATCAATTTTTCTTGTTCTAAAAAATTTATTTAAATAAGGTATTTCTGGGAAAGTGTATATTTAAAATCATTTATTGTTATGCATAACTCGTACAGGATATTAAATCCAGAAAAAGGAATAAGCTCCAAAATAACCTTATCATAGTTTATTGTGGTAAAATGTCAATAACTTCTTACTGTTTCTTTCACATTTTACTTTCTTCTCTATAATAAAATTTTATCGTCAAATTTCAGCGTTTCAAATGCTGTTATGATATCTGCTTTTAAAAAAGAAGATGGAAAAAATACCAAATATCGATTAATGCTTCACTTCCAGGGAGCATATCTTTACTCCATTAATTTTGCCCCCTTAAATTAAACACAGTTGCAAAGTTAGTCGGAGACTGAGATATGCAAATCGTGCCAAGAAGAGACGAGAATACAAAATGCTTTAAAGAAGGTGATAAGCGCCGGAGTAGAAACGTAGAAATGATGTATTTCGCACGCTGAGAAGGAAGGCTATAAAACTTCTGCAAGAATGGTCAATTAAAGGGGGAATGGTTGAAGACCGCGAGAAAAGTTGTTCGGTGAAGTGAAAAGTTTTAGAGTTTGCATGAAGTTGAAACGTGAGATTAATACTTGGAACGGTTTGAATTCTGTTTGATATATATTTAATGTCACGCTTTTGTGGGGAAACTACCAGGACTCAGAAGTTTTAATTCAAATCTCTTCGAATGAACGTCTTCGAAATAATCGAATTTTATGTTTTTTTTCTTATTACATTTGAAATATATTCAAATATTTTATTGTTTCTGAAATTTAGTATTGTACAAAAAAAATTATTCAAAGATATTTTACCAGGTTGAGTGAATATGAATTTGTATTTATTAGTAAATTCTCCAATTGCTGAACTTTTTTTTTTTTTTTTTTTTTTTGTTAATTGCATTACAAATTCTTATAAAAAGTTTAAGACAATATTTGACATACAAAAAAGCTTTTATTTCTTTTAACCAGAGCACTTTAATAGTTTTTGTTTCCTTAAAATGTAAATTGGAATCATTTTCGTACAAAAATATTTTTCATGTATCTTGAATCAATTATTATCTGAGAATTGAATTGAGTGTTGTCTTCTCATCTAAAAAGATATCTGTTTTAATGAAGTATGTGTTTAATTTTTTTTTATTTATAATTATTGCAGGTATTGAAGCGCCACTTTTTTAATACATGAAAATGAATAAGTTGAATATAATACCCATGACAAATTAATTTTTTTAAAAAAATATTTAGTGTGTACCATTTTTATATGTATGTAATGACAGAATCTTTATGCATGTGAAAACTATGTTATTTCGGTAGATAAGATTCTTTAAATAATTGAATCTAAATTTGTAATAGAGATAAAGAACGAAATTCTTTAAAAGAGGAAATTATTTTAAACAAAAGTTCCTCTCTTTAAGGCAAGAACTTTCAATTGTCACCTTCAGATCATGTACTAAATTGAAGGCAAGAATATGAATATTTTCTTATTGAAAATTGCACAATTTGGCTTTTGCTATCTTAAAAGCTCTTTAAAAGATTAGCCGTATTGAAAGGATATTTGAAAGTAAATTAGGACACACCGACAACAAGAAATGATTAAAAGTAAAAATTGGTTTAACAACATTTATCGGTTATAATACAAAATCATTACAATTCTCAAATAGATGCTTGGCCAAGATTATTACTATTGTATTCGTCCACTAATTGTGGCAAGGAAATGTAGACACTCTTAATGGTGGCATGACTCAATTCCTCCCATGCAGAATGAATTTTAACATGTAGATGTAGCAAATTTTGTGATAACGGTGGAGCCTTAACAGAACAGCCTGTAGTTACCCTTGAGTTTTCTATGAGTGACAGGTCTGAGGATGTTGCTGACCATGGTACAGTGGAAATGGCTGCTTGGCCAGCTCTAATGATGACAGCGATACGAACACAAGAGTCTTTTGTAGAAAAGCAGATCTGGATTCCTCAAAAGGAATGCGCATAGGTCGAAGGACCTCCCAGACGTAAATTGAGCGGTCAAAATGGTTCTGTTAAAGACCAATGGTAGTCAGGCATGTGATATAAATTGGATCCCATAACATTACACCCTACAATTTAGATCTATGAAAGGTGACAGCAAATCGTCCGTAATGGATCTAAATGAGTTGCATGCACAAACGAGTATGGTTATCATCATCACCATGAGTAAAGCGAGACTTATCACTAGAGATGACCCACTCCCTTTCTGCATGGCTCAATGCTGCTCTATCTCAGCACCATTTTAATCTGTGATGACATTGCTGTAGTGTCACTGGCAATCTCAGTAATGGTATCTCCACAAGCAATCTACAAGCATGTGGCCGTCTATTAACGGTTCTGGTACTTTAAGGATCATGCAATAAGGGAAGCACTGTTTACACAATATCGCAAATTGTGTCAGTGTGTATGCGTCACGTTTGCCGGATAATTCTACAATCTACCCTATTTGCAGATCGTGTCTCTGAAACTAATCGTAATGAGCGTTAACTCCCTTGAACCCATTTCAGCCAACAATGAGAAATTGTAATATTTGAGCTACTGATATGATACGCATTCCGATGAAATAAGCCTTAACCTCCCTGCATTGTAAAAGGCAATTATGTCGTTTTCTTCTTAAAGGTATTCTAAACTTCAGAGTAATAAATTAAATCCAAAAACTAGTTAAAATAACGCGCTTTGAGAAAAATCTTAAATTGATATTTGTGTTGCGTTAAGTCACATACTTACAGACATTATCAGCGTTGATGCAGCTGATACTTTAATAGTTTGCATTATCTAACAGAGACAAAGTAATTTCTTATTTGTACTC
Organism: Nephila pilipes; assembly: GCA_019974015.1. NCBI lineage: Eukaryota > Metazoa > Arthropoda > Arachnida > Araneae > Nephilidae > Nephila > Nephila pilipes. The sequence goes on along the minus strand of BMAW01046503.1, from coordinate 85,342 downwards.
TTGTGTTTACTTCATGTTTAATTAAACTTTTTCTTTCGATAAATGTATAGGCAGGTAATAATATCACATAACATCCGAAATATATTAGAATGAGCGAGATAAATGAGAAAAGTAAAAAATAAATGAAGCAATTGAAAAAAAAAATGATTATGAGACAGCTAAAAAATGAATATTTTTATTAACAACTCAAGGAACTATTGTTTTAGTTGGATCACTTTTTTTTATATTTTCTTAAAAGATATGATTTTTATGTAATAATTTTATGTATAAAACATCCAATTTTCGATTAAATCTTTTTTTCTTTCGTATATATTAAGTTTAATGCATTTTAAACAAAAAATGTAAACCCCAAAATATTCTAATGAATAGCCGATTTTAGAGGAATTTTATTCGTGAATTAGGCTTAATATCAAAAATGGTCTGGGCCCAACGTGACACTCTGTGGTAAAAAATACGAATTTCAGGATTAACTGCGCACATAAAAGCTGCCGTAATTCTGAAAGACGGTTAATACCGATTCAGCAAACCAGATGACTTGCTGCCACCATTGTGCGGCTCAGCCTTTTTCAAAAAACTTCAGCCCAAGATTTTTAGTACAAATTATTATTTTATACATCATACCTTTTAATTTCTCTCAAATACATTACTTATAAAGGGATATTACGTTACGTATTGCTGATTGATTACCTAACTCTTTCAATAAACAAACTT
>BMAW01046503.1:35709-84578 GCA_019974015.1 Nephila pilipes | reverse complement strand
TTTTTTTTTTTTTTTTTTTTTTTTTTTTTTTTTTTTTTTTTTTTTTCATTTGGTTTGAACAAAGTATGAAGTAATAAGGAAATCAAGAATATATAATCTTTTTCAAAACTCTCTTATTTGTAACATTTACAAATGTTTCGAGAAACAGAAATATGAAGAATTAATCTACGACGACACTACTCAAGCTCATCCGATTAATAAAATGGATTTCCCTAAAATGTTTCCAAAACGATTACCTCAGCTAAAGCATCTAACCTGAAAATTTGATTAAGGCAACAGTAAGCCAAATCAGAATTCACGCTTTACAATTTCTAAACCCATGAAATGATGAATGCGAAAAGTACATATATATTATCATGTTTAAAAACAAAGTAAGTGTGACCTTTAAAATGAAATTGTTTATTGCTAAAATTAAACTGAAGAAAATTATATGTAATGAATAATAACACGCTTATTCCTCAATAAAAATTTTTAATTTACACCTTTTGGAGAATGAATTTCATTTCTTCAGACTCCATAGCATGACTACAAAGAAGTTACCTTCAATAGATGACTATAAATTTCGTTCAAATGTACATAAATTTCTCTATTTATTTCTACAAAATATGAAACTGTATTAACTTTTTTCCACTTTTTAATAATTTTTTCTATGTTTTGTTAAATTTCAAAAATTAGTAAAACATAATTTCAGATTCATTTCTATAGAACAAATACGCATGGGCATATTAGATAAAATAGTCGATCTTTTCTTTATAGAGTATTAATTTATTTTCATCAAATGTAAAAGTGATTGATTTTTTCTGAGGTCTTAAGTATGACAAATTTTTAATAATAAATTGAATCGTTTTTAAGAAATATTTTTTCAAATAAATTCGTTTTAAGAAATAATTTTACTAACAATATGAAAATGGGAATTTAAAACAAGGTTTTAAGAGATTAAGAAAGTCTTAAAATTACATTATATTTATGTTTGATTAAAAGTAAAATAATTTCACTTATAATAATTTTCCCTTTTTCATTTAAATATTAGAATTAAAAAAAATAATAATTCTTAAAAGATACATGAATCTCCATATGCAAATATCAGGTGGTCAAGAAATTCAAATAGGCAGTAATGTAACACTAATTTATATACTTGTTCGTGAAAAAAGTATCATACGATTTCAGGAAATAACTAATTCAGATAATTCTTTATTCTAACTATACTTGTAAACACAATAAACTAAAACTATTTTCAAAACTGCGAAGTCTTGATATATGTTTAAGCAAATGCTATGGATTAATTACAAAAAAAGGAGTGCAAAAGTCAGGTTAATCCTAACATAGAAAACCTTTCGAACATTTTACGAAAATTATCTTGCAATTTTTTTGTTACGAATATATATATAATTAATGCAGTTACTTTAATTATAAGTATTATTATAAGAAATTCTTTGTAAAGTAGCTTGTTTTGCTGGTATTTAAATTAGAACACATTTTTTTAAAACAAACAATAGTTATTTAAACATCACAAAAGACATTTAATGTTGCTTCCAAGAAATTGAAAAAAACTAATTTATTTACAAAGCCAGGCCCACAATTACATTCTAAGTCAATTTGAAGATAAAGAAGACTAATTAGCTTAATCGTTATCTCATTAAAACTGTGATTGTTCTAAGTGATTAATTACTTTACTGTAATTTTCAGAGAATCTTTTGCGGCTGCATTTTATTTCTATTCATTAAAAAAAATCCATTTATCTGCATCTAACCAGAAAAATGCTAACTTGAATCAAGTATCAGTTTTTCAAACGAAGTGGAAATTTTCTGTACGTGTTCCATTTGTATTATGATATTAAATTGCTATTCATATATTTTATGTTTATATTTTGTATTATTAGTTGAGCTTCCAGATAGATTCTTATTGACTGTAATACATATATATATATTAAATCAAATATGTTATAATATGAAGTATAGTCATTTTGTGTATGTACGTATAATATGATTAGCATTTCAGTTTTTTAATAAAAAGAATTTGAATATTCAGTAAATTTTTCTGCACGAAACCAGTCATCATAATGTTTTACTTCATAAGCAATTTTTTTGGTACATTAGAAGGAAGAAAAGTTTGTTGAAACTTTTAATTTCGGTTAGTAAAATTGATTTTATAAATCCTGATTTAAAATTTCATTCTTGAAACAAGTAAGATGAAAATATTAAATATTTCATATACTTAAAACATTTTTAAGTTTTTCGAAGAAAATATTTTTTCCACCAAACTGCATTATGTTTTCCCTCCCTTTTACTAAATTGTTCGATGAATAATGCACTTACATATACAACTTTTCATTTCACTAGCTTATTTTTAAAAAATAATTTGAGATAAAAACGAAGTTTTTAAAAGCAACGTTTTTATATGGTGGCAATGTTTATTAAAGAAAAGTAATGAAATATTAGTTAAAACTGGTCGCAAATATCTAAATATTTCATTGTTAGGCAAGTAAGAACGGTTCCTAAAATTTCAGAGCTCTAGCTAGATGGAAAGGTGGTTAAATTAACGATCGAAAATTTGATGACACACACACATACCAAGTAAAATTCAGAAAAACGTTGTAAAAATAATGTATTACGATTTAGAACAATTCTTCTAATTTTCACACTAAAATGTTAAATTTCTTTTAAAAGGCCTTAATAAGTTTTAAAGATAATTAGTAAAAGACACTTGCACATATCTAATATTTGGCTACCTAAAAAGGAAATATACAATGAGCTCTAATGGCTTGACTTTCTTGTTATTTGCGTGATTTTCTTTTTTTCGAACTTGGAATTTAGAGATCCCTTTTTTCGAATAATTTCGTATGATTATGAGTGGCTCTTTTAATTTTGATAGGTATTAGTGATATATGAATATCATATGTAGTAATACAATCAGTAATCATGATTTTTGAATAAATAATGAAATATTTGAAATAAATTAAAATCATGATTGTTTCACTTTAGAAGGTTTATGTCGGACTAAATATACATTTAATTTGGAAGAAGTATAAATATTTATCTATTTATATTTATATTATTAACCTAGTTTTTATGATAACTGGGTTTTTATAAGATAGTCATTCTTTTTTATATCGGATTTATTCAATGTTTATTAAAGTCGCACTTAGAAGCAATACGATGGCAATCGGCAGTGGTTCTCGTGTGTTTAATGTTCAATATCCCACTGACGGAGTCCTAACAGATTTAGCATGCATTATTCCCATTACATGGTTGATCTTTAGTGGCGTCAGGACACGAATCGGCAACTCGATGGAACAACACCGGCAGCGAGTTCGCAACCATGTCCATTTGACTTCCGCAGACACTTCTTTCTGAGGAAGATATACTATTATGAAAAATACTATAAATTTGTATTTAATACTGTTAAGTCACTTCCTGAAAAAGACTAATTGAGCAGTAAAGCATAAAAAAAATTCAATAAAATTGTCAGTGTTAGCAAAAATAAGTAGCATCAGGATTTCATACAATATTTATCAGATTCAAAGTAAAATTTTCATATGTTCATCTTGAAATTTCTTTGTCTTTCAGAGTTCTTTTATTTGTTTCTAAATTTCAATATTTATTTTCAGTCAGGGCAGTTTATTCTTGGAGATTATTTAAAAAAACTATGTGTAGTAAGTCAACAACCGAAAGCGATATGTCTTTGAAGCGCTGTAATAAAAACTGAGTATCCACGGAAATTTATTGCGATAAATTTGTACTAACTTTTAGCCCATGGTTTTACATAAAAATAAGAGATCACACACTTAAACTTCAAATTACTGTTGTCCTTCATATTTTATGTAATTTTCCATATGAAATCTGTACTAAACAAAAGCTATTTGTTGAAGTTAAAATTAATGTTTTTCTCTATTTAAATATTCAAAACTAATATTTTTTTTGGAATACAGAAAAACAATACATAGTAAATGCAAACATACGAGTATAAAGTGATATTACTAACAATTTATTGCGATTCAAATAACAATACATTATTGAAACAAATTACATATATTTGTTGAACTCTATTGAGGAATGCTTAATATTAATTTGTTCTAGCTGAAAGCACCACATGTACATGGACCTTTACTATTAGAATATACAAGGAGATATTATGCCTTTCATTTTGCCAATCTCGGAAAATGTAAAATGTAAAACTTAATGTACATCTATAATCGTCCAGTTCTTCTATTCAGATTAACAGACATTTATTTTTAATATTTCTTCTTATTTATACTTCTAATGCATTGCTGCCGAGTAATCTGAGTGGTCATGATCAGGAGCTCGCGATGGGATTTGTTTCTGTTAAGTCCTGTGTCGGAGTCCTGATGCCACAATAAGACAGGCCGTGTAGCGGGATTGGCGCAGTTGAAATCTGTCGAGGGTACGAATCCTTCCATTGGCGTTGTGTGGAAGCTTAGATACTAGATCAGGTATCGTCCTCTACACTTGACGGAAGTTGAAAGTTCCGAGATTCGTCGACAATATCTCTCTCTTTCCTTCTTACTGTGACAAAAATAAATAAACAATATGCATAAATAATGACTTTCTGATAAATTTCCAAATATAACTAGTGGCCACAGTAGCCTAATGGTCATGGTTTCGGCTTCGTGGCTAGCGATTTTCGTTCAGTCGTGGGCTCGATCCTTAGCAGCTGTTTACCCGCCGTGAAGCCGGGTTGATGCACGTTATATGTGTCGGGGCCAAAGTCCTCCCGTTGGCATGGTGTGGAAGTTACGAGAGGGGGAGTTAGCTCAGGTGTCTTCCTAGTCAATTGACCTAGGTTCTAAGTTACCAGGTCCGTCGCCAATAACCCTCGTAAATTCGAGAAGAGACCTAGAGCATAATTCCAATATTTTAATTGATCTTACTGCTGAACATCTGGCACGGCTAAGGCTGGAGATCTCGATTGAGAAAAACGCTTCGGTTTTGTTTTGAAGAACGTCAATCCACAACAAGAGAGTTCGTGGTGGCAGCGTCTTCACTCGAGACCCAATTTTTAAACTAAAGAATTCCTTCATATATATTTGTAAATTTTATAAATAGTTAGATAATGATTTAAATAATGATTTTAAATAATGATTTACTGCTGGCTATCCTGGAGTCCCCACATTAATTATCCTAAAGAAAAATTTATAATCTCTTATTAAATTTTAATAGGGTATCCTTCAATGATTTTAATTTCAAAAATTATAAACTGTGGTACTTATGTTTTATAGAACCTATTGTTGTCTCTGGTGCGGGGATTTGGGATGGCGGTTTAAACTCCTCACAAATTATTTAGCTAAACTCTATTCAGCTAATTTACCTTTTAAAAATTACTAAAGCCTATAAGACGTCTCCCACTGCTGCTTTGCAAGTGATTGCTGGGTTCCCCCTATTTATCTTACCCTAAAATTTCATTTTCTTATGTATCAAATTTGGAAGGGTATAGTTTCAACTTTTTTCACCTAATTAATAATATCCCATTCGACTCAAATATCTCACTGAGAGCTGTTCGTCCTGAAAAACAAATTATTTTTCTAAACAAATTTTGGTCTCAGAGCTCACGCATGTAACTATGCGCACCCGTATGAGTGAGTTTGAGCACTCCGAAATCCTTTCTTGTACATTATTACTGTACATATCTTGACAATGAAATACAAAGTAATATTAATATTTTAAAGTTAATTTTCCAAAAATTTCTCGCATTCTTCTTTCAATAATAAGTTTATTTTTCCTACTAAATATCTTTCAAAGACATGAAATGAATTTTAAATTGATTACTTAAAAATGTCTTGAGTGAGTTCAGTTTTTTAACACTGTTTTGAAAGAATTTTTATGTAACGTGTTCCGTAGATTTTCAACAATATTTTCAGTAACTTATGGCTCGTATTTAGCAGTTATATATGATTCAAAAAAAATTATATTTTGTCAGTAATTTCTCATTCAGTGTTTATAGATATTTTCAATTCATGTCAAAAAATTAGCATCTAAACATAAAATTGCAAAGGTTTATGAAAATGTGTAAAAAATCATATATCTTTCCTTAGTTGCTCCTCTTTACTAAGAAATACAGACCTTAATGTCAATATCTCTCATAGACAGCATATCCAAGACGTTATATACTAAAATAAGAAAAATTCCATCCTAATATAGCATGAGCAAATTGGTAAAATAATATAAGCCATCTGAAACAATTAAAATCAACAATACTGAAAATCATTACTTGTAGAATAAAAAAATTAAATATCAACTTGAACTTTCAAAAGCATGCTTAGTAATAGAAGCTTAAGCATTCTTCTGATATATTTTTTTAAGGAATAATGTTTTTATTTTATTAATACGTACAGAAATTTCCAAGAAAGTTCGTAAAAAAATCACAAAAAGTGGGAAATAAAAATAAAGGCACAACGTTCAGATATCAGCATTTTTAAATATATATAATGATCGCGAACCTTACTTGTAATATTTAAGAGTTTACTTTAGTTATGGTGTTTATTTACTTTCATTCAATATGAAACTTTTCTGAATGCTCATTTTCCTTGGATTTCAAGGAACTATTATTTTGCCAAAATTCTTTTCAATTTCGATTTGTTTGGAAGCTTATAAATCTTTCTTTTGTTCTCGACAACAAGTCATTACGAAATATTTCATTACATGCGAAAAACGTGTTCTTCTATCTTAGAGTTTCGTTTGAGATTAACATTTTTCTTATTTTCCCTATATGTTGAGAAATAAGAAAATGGCCATAAATTGAGAAACCTTTCTCGATTGATTCCTGTCTTCACTCATAAGTTGAAAGATTATAAACACGAGCGTCCTTTGCGAAAGATATTCGATATTGTGAACGTATTCAAGTTTTTCTCAGTGTCATAAAAGTATACACTCTAAAATAATAGAACAATGTACAGTTTTGCTGTTATTACACATTAAATCATTAATATTAATTAAACAAATCACGAATTTATTGTAAAACTTCAACTTACAGAAATATTGAAGTATAAAAATATGAATGAATATACAATGTATTCAAAAAGTTCCCTTTCATCCCCTTCTCTTCAGTTCGATCTTGGGAAATAAAAATTATTCCTGGGTACAAATCTGGTGAGTATTCAGGGTGGTTGAAGAACACGCCTACCTTCTTGCCAAAATATGCTGCTTATTGATGGACTTAGCCATAGATGTATTGTTGTGCAAGAGACACCTATTTATACTTCTTAACCAATCGAAGCACAAACACTACAATGGTTTCGAAATCCGATCCAAGACGCCAGTGAAAAATAACCTAATCACGGTGAAATCTTGATGATGAAATTATGTTGCGCACGATCAACATTTTCAGCATTTCGACTCAAATTGATGAGTGACCTAATATCTTAAAGGTTTCCAGCCGATCTCTTCAAACTTTATAAGTCAAAACTCATTCAAATACTCGAGGATGACTCGTAGCATCGTTTCCATACGCTGATTTAATGATGTAGTACGTTTTTGTGGCCAATTTTCCGAATTAAAAGAATTGATGTTTGTTCGTTGATCTATATTTTTGCTTGTTTGTTTATCTCGTTTCAATGATAATGACGCCCACACAAGCTTTGCGTTAACACTAAAAATACAGGAATTTTTCTTTTACTAAAAAGACGGAGGACCGACAAAACGACGAGTAGAAATAAAATCAAAAATAAAATACATTAAACGCATTTTTAATTAAAAATTGACAAAAATATAAGTATTTTAACACAAGAATTTTTTTTTATAATTTATTGATTTCATTTTTGAGTATTTATATATATTGAAGTCAATACATACATATTATTTTAAAGACGAAATTACTTACATGTAAAACAAACTCCTACTAAACTGAACTGTTTTCAAAAATCGAGCATGGTTAATAAATAAGAATTACTTTGAAATGTTGAATATTATATTTGATATAGTTAAACTAATAATATAAAGATATAATGACCGATTTGAATAACTCTACTAAATGGCTAAATAAGTGGGATGTTATAATTACCAGTAAACAATCATAATTTTTAGAGCTACTCTTCATTTACCACACACATAATGATTGCATTTGCAGCATATATGTGCAGTCCTGTTTTTATAACACAGCTCAATACGACATTGGGTATGAATTTTTGAGTTCAATATCTGACCAGAAATATGAGAAACATTGCGCAGGGAGGTAAAAAGTTGAAGCAAAATAATCTTTTCTAGGTGTTGTACTTCCTACAGTTTCTTTGTAGACAATCCATGCATATATTGAAGCTAAATCCAAAACATTGTAAAAAACGTGTATTGTCTATTTCGACTTCCTGCTTTCCCTGGATAGTTACGCTCCATTTGCTCAAGAATGTCTACACCATACTTCGTAGAATTATAAAATGCCACTGTTTCAGGCACTTTCTTTTCATTATCTATTATGCTAACAGTTAAGCGTAAAGTGCTTAGAATAAAAACATTCTTGTTCTTCTTACACTGATAAACAGTTAAGGTAGAATCATTGTGTTTATAATACGACGTAGAATAAAGGAGATGTTTTCAATATTTTGAGGCACCTGGAATTCCCCGCGTTGATTGCTTCATTGTGCCGCACTGCTAGTATTCTTCAATTTCTCAGCAAGAGTAAGGAATCTAAAAAAAATAATCGGTAGTGACGTTGTTGCCTTTGCCCACGAATGGTTATATCAAACGTAAAACGACATAGTCTGAAAGTGATAAGTTGCATGGTCTTGTTTCATCTTTTCCTAAATATGGGAAGGCATTTAACATATATTTTGAGTCTATGTCTGCTACATTCCACAATTTTATACCAAATTTATCAAGCTTGCTTGGTATGTATTGTAAAAATGGGTGTCTAGTTTTAGACGGAAATTATTTCTCATCAAGTATTATATAATTGTTAGGTTGCCAACAAGAATTCAAGTTTTCAAGGAATCGATCCTAAACAGAGGATATTAAAGGAAATTTAAAGCTTTTTAATCTATCAGATCTTATATATTTTCTATCAAATCTCATACATCTCAAAATTACTTTGAACCTAATCTGCAGCAAAATATCACGAAGAAAAATAGGTCCCCACGACTTATTGTATAAATTACTGGCATAGATTTCATTGGTGCTCGAGGATACAAAAGAGCTAAAAAAGGGATTAATTCTTACATTGACATCCACTAGTTTTCATTTTGGAGTTACCTTCGAGCTTCTGCATCAGTACATTCCAGTATTGTTTTACTCAGAGAGTTATCTATCAAAGCTGAAAAGCGCTAGATATTCCTAACGCTTTTCACATGTCTCTTTGCATAGGAAGACAATCTACAAGGCACCAATTGTATATTTTGGCATTGAAAGAGTCCAGGTAAGGGACTATTGGTATGCATTTTTGTCCGCGTTGTGTTGTCTTGTGCAAATTCATCACTTGATGTAGTTCCTGGATTTACAACAGAAGCATTCAGTAATATAACTTTGTTTTCAGCCTTCCTTCTTTTTCGAATATCTTAGAGAAAGATTTGTAGATTTAGTTTTCCTTATCAAAACTTGTTTTTGTACTTCGTCATCAAATTCAGAATGAAAATCGGATGTTTTAATTTTAAAAGGAAAAAAATTGGCATCCTTCTGAGGTATTTCCTCTTCTGATTCATGTTCATCTAATTCACTCAAAAGTTGAACTATTTCTCCATTGCTAAGAACATTACGATAAGCCATGTTCCTTTGAATATCGAATACTACTAAATTGATACTATTTGTCCTTTATCATATGTAATCTTTCTTTTCAGCTCTAGTTACATGACTGAATAAACAGGAGTTTCACTTGAAAATTTCTGCTTAGCATTTCACATATCTACATTGGTCTTTTGGAGGGGGAGAGAGTAAGAGATAGGGTTCCTTCTCTTAGTTAAAAGATGTATACATAACCAAATGTTTTTTTACATATTTCGTTTCATTATGGATTTGTGATTTGCACTATCGATTTCAACAAGCTTTCAATACTATTGTCATATTGACCGCTTTCTATCTTTTTAGTTTTACATCAAATTTCCTTCCCTTCTTTACTGTGGAACAAAATTTTGTTCATGTTTGTGCATATTTCCCGTAAAATTAATTAAAGTCATAAAATTTTAGGAACCTGGGAATAAAACTAAATACGTAGCTCATTATACAAATGATGTTAAAATGACGGAGGCCGTCTTGCTAGTGTTAAGGAACGTTGCAAAGTCGAAATTAGTCAGAAATGAATGAAAACACTCGTCAGTGATGTAGAGATAACATTATTTGTACATTATTACGTGTGTCCTAGAATTTTTATAATACAGAGAATATGTTTAAAATATTTTTTATTTACACTAAAAGTAATTTACAGTTTGAGCTTCTATTAACGGTGCTTTCAGAAGCAATATATATATATATGGGGGGGTGGATGTGGCTTTAAAAAACGACACTGACTCTGTTACAGAAAAAAAGTAGCTAGCACCCAAACGCCAGAGACCAACAGCTATTTGACTAGAAGACTTCTCATTTGAATGCAGTGCATCTCGTTCTTGCAAGCAAACTCTTATACCCTTAGCCGTTATTCGCATTAGAATTTCGTTTATGCTGTTTGTTTATTTCTCCTCAAAAATGGTAAGTGAGCAATGCATTTTTGAGAAATTTCACATGAAACTTGGAACGATTGCTATTAAAACTAATAATTTATTGAAAGAAATGTATGATAATGAATGTTCAACGCATGCACGTGTTTTTGAGTAGTTTTAGCATTTTCGAGATGTCCAAGAAGACGTTGCACATGATTCACGACCAGGTCTCCCATCCCCGTCAAAAATGGATGATAATACAGAATAAAACGGTAATCTGGCTCGTTCTGACTATCGGTTGAATATTTGTGCGATTGTTGAGACTGTAGGAATTGGCAAAAAAAATTAAGGCAACTTTTTCTACCAAGACAATACACCGGCTTATTCCACATTGTCTGTTAAGAGGTTTCTATCCAAATGCAGTATTCTCTAGTGTTGGATCATCCGAATTATTTGCCAGATCTTGAAGCATGCGACTTCTGTCTGTTTCTTAAGGTAAAATATGCACTAAAAGGAACAGGATATTAAATCCCTATAGCTGTGAAAGGGAATAGCACCATACGCCCTGAAGAAGCTGACAGAAGACGATTTTCACCGCTGATTCGAACATTGGAAGATTCGCTTGGAATTTTGAAGGGATAGAGGAGGGGGGGGTATTGAAGGATACAATAAGTATATATGTATGACATGAATATGACATGTTTTACAGATTCAGTCTCGTTATTTATTATCCACACCTCATCAATTAACAAAACCGTGAATGAGGAACTTTTTTGTAATGAGAGGTGTTACGGAGATATTAAGGTGAGAGGATGTTTCCCTCTCTAAAGGTGCGTAGAACCATCATGTCGAATAAATTTTTCCTTGGAAATATTTTCTGCAATGATATACTAGAAAAGTACATGGTGCCATAAGTTCTAAACATATGTAAGCATGATTTTGTAGCAATATATAATGAGAAAACATATATAAACTGTTTTTTCGGACCAAAAACGTTTAAGTTCTATACTAACTGAATCAAAGTCAGTAATTAAATCTATTAGAATTCTTGTGGAATGAGTTTGGAAAGCCATCAGGAAATTCAGTCACAAAAATCTCAATTACTAGTCTGAATTTTCAACCCATTACGAAAATGTATAGCATCAAATAATATAAACAAGTTAATAGATTCTCTTCCTAAGATATGGGAGACAGTTTTGAGAGTAAAAGTTTCTCCTCAAAATATAGTCACATAGTAGAAACAATAATTTACTGTAAGTTAATAAAATTTTTAAATATAATTAAAATTTCTTTGACAAAATAATTTTGATCTTTATGTATTTATGCTTTATTCTTTAATTACTAAAATAAAATAAGAATAAAAGTTTTACTTTTATTAATTATTTTATCTTCATACACTCCAAAATGTTCACCCTAGTTATCTAACTTCCCATCTTAAGATTTGTTTTGATAAACACTCCAATTTTATCTTTCATCTTCTCCGAAAAATAATTCTGCAGCATCAAAACAATTGTTTATAACGACAAGAACCTTAAGAACAGCATTCCTTAAAATAGTAAATTGAGATCATTTTCTCTTAGGAACAATATTACACAGATAATACCAAAAAGGTAAGAAGCTTATTAGAAGTTCATCACCACCATAAATCCAGCAGAAAAGGAAAGGCTGAGCTCCGTGATTGGAGAAATATGTTGCTGCGACAGAGTTTGAAAATAAAAGAGTTTTTCCCATTGAGCCAATCAATGCATTCGGAGAAAGGAATTCAATTTAGAACATTCCAAGTGTAGAAAAAATTGCATTAAATTAGAAAAGTCTGATTATTCTTTCTGGTGTACTTAGGTAACAGAAGAACAATGATTTTTTCCCAAGGACGTGGGAAACATTTTCTTTCAATTCTTGATGTATGTTTCCCGAATTATTTATATTACTTCAATGAAAGGATTATAATATATTTAGGTAGACAGGTATTTTTTTTAAAATTATGACGTAAATAAAAATTCATAGATACTAATTATGAAAAAGATTCAAAAAATTTTATTTACCTTACTTTCTTAAAACTTACTTAAGGAATGCATACTACCTTATTTAGTTTTATTTTTACCATCGCAAACTATTATTTTTAAAATCAAAATTTAAAAAAATTGTAATGATGGAAATTACGTGGGTCGCTCAAGAAGTCATTAGGAAATCCAAGAGATTGTGCTCGTAGCATCGAAAATGTTTTTTTAGAATACATGAAGTCTCACAGAACAGTGATATAAGTCTCAGTTACTCGTATTTTGATCATGACGGCTTTCCCTCCTCAAAATGTTTTCGTCCTAACCTTTCCGGCAGATGCGATCATTCTCGCCTTCTTTGAAGTATATTCACCGAATCAACCACTTGTATTTATTGTTACTTGGTTTCTGGTATATAAAGATGAATCTATTTACTATCGACGGTGACAACTCGATACAAAATGATGTCGATAACTCGATGTGATAGCAATCAAATATTGATTTGGTAACATTTAACTACGAAATCAAAACTAATTGTTGAATCAATGTCAAATTTTTTCCGGCTCCGTTTAACAGATGGCAGAACCCAATAGTAACATTAATTTACCTTAATGAGGCCATCTGTCTTTAAATACAACTACTTTTCGAAACACCCTTGAATATGTATGTTTAGAAGAGTCTGTTTGTGTTGGGAATATATTATCTAAAGGAAAAAATACGCGCAAAGACAGTAAATATTACCGAATTTTATTACAGGATTCAATATATTATGCTATAAATATTATTAAATTGCTAACAAAAGAATTCAGGACAGATAGCACTAATATTGCGTCATTATATTTATTTATTTCTGAATGATACAGACAATACATTTTTGAAAATGAGAAATTTTCTTTGGAGTTAAATTTATATTTTTTTAGAGCCGTAACACTTTTTTGAATATTATAATTCTTCTAGTTTATTTTAAAACTTTAAACTTTGAATAAAGTAATAGAGAACTCTATAAAAGGAACATAGAAGAATAAATTTGTTGAACTTTAAACATTTTTTTGATTATGTATATAAACTTATTAACTTCAATTAAATATCTTCAAAAATGATTTTCGTTATCTACAGTAAGAAATATTGTATTAAATATTGTTTTCCCTTACATCATAGGAGTTATTTATCAAAAAAGTAAAACAGAAAATAATTAGATAACAGTAAATTATTTCTTATTGATCAGATAAATAAACAGGAATTTGTCAAAAACATATAACTTAATAGAGATGTATTAACTATAAATCTTATCCATTTCAAAAACCTATAAAACATTATGTTTAGTTTTAAAATTAGTAAAACAAGCAAACATTTCATTTGAATTATATTGTATAGAATTAATCCCAAAATAATAAGAAATTTATTTATAAAGGCTACTTCGGTTCCCATTTTCCTTATATATGATCATACACCATGTATAAGGACCACAAGGAAATACTCAGCTCAAATCAATAGTTCAGCCATAAGCTCAAAAATTTCAGCTATTGAGTCTTCGTAAAAATATAAATATTCAGTAAACAAGCTGACATGATATACAGCCTACTTATTTATCTATCATGATTACAAAATAGTTATTGTAAATATGCTTATTTGCATATTTCGTGCGTTAAGTGGCTTCTTTTTCATTCCTTTTACAGTACAAAATAAAATATTAGAGCCTGCTGTTTCATTACAATACAAAAAGTAGAGTGGCTATGAAGAGAAAAGGGCTCGAGGGAAACACCTATCTGGAATGATATTTAAATTTAAATATGAAATAAATCCTATTATTTTTAATAAAAACTTTTTTATGAGCTGTATTTCCTGTAGTTAAATTTTTTTCTTTTGATTGAATTTGTTGTCATAAATATTATGATCATCTATTTGAACTAAATATTTATGAAAATAAATCGAAATATTCATGCGTAACAAAAAAATATCATGGCTGGCATTTATCTCTAAATTTTTGTGACATAGTATGCAACGAATTTAGTCCTAAATTTGGAAATAACATGCACCATTTTTTAGATATTTTACTAAGCGGACAATTTAGCAGGAAATTTAAAAATATTAGCAATTAACGCAGCATAAATCAAAATATATGCAGTTTCTCGTATTTGTTTTTCGAAATAAGCTATAAAAGAACCATAGGATCATTTATTGAACAATTTCAATGCATCTAAATCAAACAAAATATACAGAAATTATTGAAAGATTACACGCGTTTTGAAATTTACAGAAAGTTACGAGTAATCACACAAAGATTTCTCGTAGAATTTTAAATTTAAAATGTACCTTATTTTCCTAGGGATCAAAATAATGCCATCGAATATTTAAGTATTCTGTAGCAAACATTATTTCAGATTTGTAACAGTATATTATGTATTAAATAAGAGGATAACGTTAATTTTATGCATTCAAATTTGTATTTCATGAATGACCTTTAACTAAAATAAACTATTTTAAAATTCATATTATTATTACTTCTGAGAATGATTATTTTAAGAAAATTTCTTAAAATAACATATCTCTTGAACAACGGATTAGGGTGTTTCTGAAAGAAACAAACTTTCTATTTTTTTAAGTAGAAAGCATAAGAAAACTACAAATTAGACGTAAAATTTAACTGTAAATTTTTTGGTTAGTAAATCAAACATATCAACGAAAAGTATTTGACAATAAGGGAAGCAAAAAATACTTGTCAGGGTTGAGAAACGTTCCATTACTTCAGTATTTCACAGAAATGGAATTCATCGAAAATAATCTGAATACTTTCTTGAACAAGTATTTCACAATCCTATATTAAAAACAGTATCTAAAAGAAGAAAAAATGGGCTTGATTAGAAGTGACACAGAAAGCGATTTTATAAGATAAATAAAATTTAAGGCTGTTCGCGTAACGTTAAAGAATAACATCAAAACCTAGAATACTTCTTCCAATAACAAAATGCTCGAACGTTTGTATTTTGGCATAGAGATCAATTAGAGAGTAGCGTATTTTAGAAGGTTACTAATTTTTATCTGAATGAATCGACATTATCTGATATAAAACGTATTCCATACCTCTTCACCTAGATTATAATGTTAAACCAGTTTGAACTTAATATATCCAAGTGAAAAATAGTATCTTTTTGGAATGTTCTGAACATTTTAAGAGAACTAAATCCCAAAAGGATGAATGTGTTACAACAACGCAAGTTTTCTTGAGAATTAGAATATTTTTCTGTCCATAAATGTGTTTAAAATTTTGATCTGTTTGTATGACAATTGACAAAGACATTGTTCACTGTTTCTTAACAATAATCATTGAGTCATTTTAATAAATATTGTAAAACGTATTGTTTATGCCCACGACTTATAACCGAATATCATTATTAATAATTTATAAGTGTAATTTATGTTTTTCAACACTATTTTCATTCTAACGGGCTGTAAGTATTGTACATAATGAACATATTTGAATCTATATAAATAAAATTATTGCACGTATTGTGAAAAATACTTAGGATGTATTATGTTGTACCTACTGTAAATAAAAATACAACCTGAAATTACATAATGTTATTAATGTTATATAATGTCTTTATTTATTATTTTTATTTAATTAGTTTTTGTGGTTATAAGTCACACGGATTGTAAGTTGCAGAAAAGAAGTACATTAAAATGCGTCATTTAGAGGTAACTTTCAGTGTCAAAGCTTCAATTAATTTTAACTATTGCACTACTAAGAAGGTCTACAAATTAATTAAGAAAGAGAAAATTTTGATTAAATTTTAATTCAAATTTAATGATGTAATTTGTTAGAAAAATGATATATTGCATCAGTTAAAATATTGTTGTATTGTTGAAGAAACATCATGCAACATACATAACAATAAATGCATTTCGGTTTTATACACATATCGGTAAGCAGAAAGTAGGAAACAAAACTATTTACAAAATTACACTTTATCAATTATCTTAATTAATGCATTACAGAATGACTTATTTTATTTTGTTGTGTCATAGTTATTATATTTATTCGAAACGTAAAGAATCTTTACTTATTTGAATATGATAAATATTAAATATACTTATAATACTTAAACTGGAAGATTTATATTTACTTATAAAACCACACATTATTACGTATTTGGAGGAACGATAACGAAAAAATAACATTTAAATTAATGAAAACTTTTACCTTTTGAAGATGAAGTAAATAGTAAGTGGTATACTACCAAAATAAAGCACACGAAGAACACGAATTTCTTTTTCCAGACTTAATAAATGCCAATATTTGATAATAATCTTCACTTTTTAAAGACTAATGAATCTAACTCTCTAGTTAAAATAAGTGTGAAGAATTGGTTAGAATAAAAACAGAAAACAAATGTAGAAATATGCTGTAAAAGATATATAATTAAATGCAGCTATTATATTGAGTACTATTAGTATTTTTCAAATACTTCATAATTCATCTCTTTGAATTAGAACTCCTAAAAAATGCGATGGATAGGCAGATGAAATATATTGTTTTTTGCATCATATATATAAATATTTAAAAGAGAGCTTTCTGAAAGGAGAAAAAAAAATTTAATTCCTTATTTTGTTAGATGTAAAACTATTTTTCGTAGGTATTTTGAAGTCCTTTGATATTAAGTTGATAATAAGTAGTGAATAGGAGAGAGTAGGAGATAAAGAATTTAGTGAGACTCATGGGAACACTATAATGGTTCGAGAAAATGTGAGGCAACATACTAAGAATGCACTCATCACTAGAAGGTTTACTGATTCAGATCCAGGGATATAAAGTCTTTTTTTTTTTAGTAGTATTCCTCGAGAAATAAAACATATCATTTTTTCATTATAATGTTTGGTTGAGGACACGATTATTTATGCAATCCACATAATTTATTTATTTTGATTTTGCTTACTTAAAGTTGATTAAATTGGTTAAAATATTTAGGCTTATTATTTTTGAGTCCCTGTGTCTCATAATCATAACGATGATCTTAATTCCTTATAAGATAAAGATTTTAATTTTATTTACATTCTTATTTTTCCGTATTGAATTGGCTACATTTCTCTCTTTCATACAATTTAGTACTTTTAAAAGGTTTTATTATATCATTTCCTTATGAACAATTTGCTTTAAGAACAGTAATTAAAAAGTTATGAATTACGTTCCATGGGATTATATTATGTTACCATTTCAAACACTTTTTTAATTTAATTTGTACTATAAATTACGGTTAATTACCAGTCAATTTAGCAAAAATTGTCGTTTTAATAGTTATAAATTAAATTTCTGAGTAATCGGGAAAATAAAGTTCTATCGGGTTTTTTTTTTATTTTCTTTCCTGCAATAAGTAGAATGTTTAAAACATATTTTAGAATTCCCTTTCGAAAAAATTTCAATAGGTCAGAAAAAAGTAATTCTGCTCTGGTTTTGTTTATTCCAGTTTCTAGCATGACAATTTCTAAAATATAAAATATCTGTTGTTTCACCAAAAATGTTTTGATTATTGGTAATGCTTATAATTTTAATCGTCACATAACACACAAGTAGAAAATTCAATAAATAATACTGCTCTTATGAAATATAAAAAAATGATTAAGTAATACAAAATGATGTTTTATGTTGCGTTTCTCGGTATTTATTTATTTATGAATATTTCTAAGTTCAGACCAAGATGTATATTTCGGAAAAAATATTCTGAACCAATGTAGGGAAAATTATTTATAAGACTTGGTTTGGAAAACATCAAAGTTTCTATGTTTCCAATGAGCACATTTAATTCGACCTGAAAATTGGAGGAATCAAAACTGGTTTAGAAATTTCTTTAAAGAAAGATGTGTTAACTTATCGATTGGCGTTTCTCTTAAATTGGGAGTACGTATCTACTTATTAACTTTCCTTTCCAAAACTTACACACAGTTATGAAGTTACTCGGAATGAAATGCAAATTGGACAGTTGAGAGCAGTAAAGGAGTAGATTTTCAAGATGGTGATAAACACCAAGAATGAAATGCACGATGAGAAAAGTAGGACAAAGGATTTGAAAGTTCTTGAACTTAATTATATGCATCTGGAATCATCAAAAAGAAATGAATAAAAAAATTAATTGAAATGAATATTTATTGAATGTAAATAAAATTATTGTTGATGAAACAAAATCTTACATTGAAAGTTAAAGCGCTTAGCATCAAAGATGATATGAAATTTATATTTTTCTCAAGAACAAAAATTTTGCATTTTTAAACTGAATAGGCTCTAGAAATCCATCGATAAATTAAAGGTAAAGTTGTAATTTGGAGTTCTTTCAAAGTAAAAAATGAATAATCTTATTTTAAAGAAATACTTCAATTAACTTTTTTTGCTTTTCGCGATAAAGAATTTTCATCAAAGTCCTTAATAATTACCATTTAAAGCGTGATATATTACAAAACAATTTAAATATTTTGAACATAATTTTAGATGTTTTATCACTTTATATACTGATTTAACTTTATTTTTCTTTAACCATACTGCTCATTCTAATATATATTTATATTTCACCTCTATGTCTACATTCTACTTCTACAATCTACCTGTATCTCCTTTGGTAATAGGCTGTAAAATATCAATTTTAATTGTTTCTAAAGAACTTACTGAAATTATGATGAAAATAATTGGTTTCTCTTTTTCGTTAATTAGTAAAGTTCTAATAGACAGTACGTATAGCTCAGGATATTATTTCAAATAAAAAAAATTGCAAACACATTTCAAATTCAAATTTTACCAAATATAAATATAATAATGTATTTTACAACTATTATTTAGTAGTTCTGTGTTATAATCAAAGCTATTCTGGACTTTGTTGAAAGTGTAAGCTTTTTCTTTAATTTAAAAGATATTATAAAATTTTCATATCATAAGCCATATAAATTATGTGTATAAATATATATTACCAGCTCTGATGCCTTGTTTCCAAAAAAGAATTTTTTTTTTCTTCTCTAGTATTTATCTGCTGAAAAAAAACTAAATCATCTATCAAATCATTTTTAAAACACATGATTTAGACAAAAAGATTCATACACTAACATCATTTGTAACCAAGATTTGTCTCAAAGTATATGGAAAATGGCTTAACTTTCGAATAAACAACCCTAAATTTTAACACGTCTTTGTGAGATCGATGTGGTAGCTTGACCACAAATTAATCTTCCGGCAAAAGCCTGGTTTTGAATGTCCAATGGAAAAATGACTTATGAGACAAACTATTTCATAAAAGAAAACCATTTCATTTTGAAGAAACTTAAATTACCTAGATGACCCTTTAATTACTTTGGATGAGCTTTCCCATTAGTCTAAAAGTATATGTATATACGATTCTTAATCCCTGTATACATATAATACATATTTTTGTCAGAAATATTGCGATTGCTTTGTTGAAAATCTTGCAACAAAAATCTAGAAACTCAATGTTCATCAGAAGTTACATATTTGCAATAACTCTGAAATGTGACAAACATTATTTTGTTGTGAAAATTAGAATTGATAGAACAAAACAATAGTATAAAATTGCAAAATAAAATAAGGAGCTCACGAATTTTACCTTTAAATTAAAGTTTTTACATATGGACAAAATAGTCCCAAAATTGTAGATTTCCCTTACGAAGCCTTTTCTTTTAAAAAAAAAATTAGTTCTACTTATTTATTGTTGAAAAATGAAATATTATGTTCAATTAATGTTATTAATGCAATTATTTCTTTTTTAAAATAGTTGATTTCTTATTTTTGGCCATAAAATATTTAGATATAATAATCGAAAAATGGGATGTATAAAACTGATTCGATCTATTCAAATGTCTCTAATATAGGAGTAAGTTACAAGAAATTCCTGAAGACAGATTTGAACGCTCATTGTTTCCTAAAAGTAACATATTTAACTCTGATCACAAAAAAATAGTCAAAAGTTTTGTTATATATATTCAAGTATAAGTTTCCTAAAACTTTCGCTCGCGAAAACAGGGATGAACGCAAAAAGGAAAAAATGGAAATCAAATACTTTCTACCGAAATACTTCAGAATATGTCAAACCTCTTGACGTTAATCCCAAATGGAATTAGGCTTTCTTTCTCATACTTAATCACTAACGTTCAGGTAACAAAAAAAGGTTAATAAATATAAAAAACGATTTATATTTGATTGAAATCTCAACATATTCCATATTAACATTTCTAGTAACGTCTAAGGATTCAGTTTGTGTAGAAATGCTGGTCATTCTATAGTCTTATCATTTTAATAAGTTTAACCTCTGCTTATAATTTTATTATATGAGTAGCATTAATTATGGTACATATTATTGCTTCTTGTTTATATCTGCATAACAAAGTCCCATCTTTCTAAAACTTCTTGAGAAACATTCCAATATCAAAGGTATCTATATGAAAATTTAAAAAATGATTAACTTGTTCAAAATCTGAAAAAATGTGATAAAGAATAGAAAATATTTTAAGAAAATGTATGATTTTTTATCAAGGAATATTATTCGGTATTTAATTGAGAAAGTTCTTATTATTTGAAAAACATAATTTAAACTTCAGAAAACAAGATGAAATTGTCTTAGGCATTATCTCTGTTGTATTGATCTTCTTTAATATAAATTTAAAATTTCGGATATTTGTACCCAATAATGAAATGAGTGTTAACAATTTATCTCAATATTATTTTTTAACTTGTTTTTCTCAAAGTAATTAAATCCTCACTCATACACTGCGTAAAGACTTTGAATTATATTACTTATTACTGTTGTAAAGGAATTTCTTAAGATGGTTATAACTATAAGATAGTTTAAAGTAAAATGAAAATTCAAAGGAAGTTATTTCCCTTCATATCATCTATTTCATAAATGGAAGGTTTGTTTACCAGAATGACATTTTCTTATGAGTCACATTTTGGTATTTAAAAGCGAATAAATACCCTATCATTCAGAAACAATAAAATGATAAAAGAGATTTTCTTCTAAAAATATGCATGCTTAAATACCTTCATGTGGTCTTATAACACTTTTATTTTTAAATGTTTCTTCAATGACGAAATATGCAATTACCTATTAGAATTATCAGTACGGTGTTTCTTAATGCACTCAAACTGTTCCAAGACAAATTTTAATTATGTTTGAAATTCTCTAACATCATTAATTTCTAATGAGCTGAAAGGGAAATTTCACAGACAAATTGCTACGCAAATTACTATTTGCGTGGCATGGAAGTAATGCCTATATTCACTAAGGCATATAACTTCTCACTTAATTTTGAGTTGGAGACCTTACTCGATATAGTAAAGTAATTTTAAAAGATGTAGTATTAGTAGTTAAATGAGAAGAGATATTTGTGTGTGTGTTGAATGATTAATCGTTATAAAATATTTTAACCCAATAGTTAAAGCAAAATCCTTTAGAGAGATAAATTTTATTTTTTATACTTTTCAAGAGTATAGTAACCGTCATTTATGATAAAAGCCTACAGATATATTATAGCTTAATTAAATAGTCAATAAGATGACAAATCCAAACGATAATATATCAGAAAAAGACCAAATATTTTTCTTAACTATCTTCATAGAAGATGTAAGATCGTTTTCTATTGAATATCCCTTAACTCGCATGAATTCTAACTCATTCTCACCGATTGAGACACTTATTGAATACAGTAGGTATGACATTTATTACTGTAACTAGGATTCACTTCTAGCCAATTTTACAACAAACTGTTAATGTTCTTTTGAAATGTCGCAAAAGTTGTGACCTAAATATTTTGTGAATTCTGTTAACGAAACTTTTTTCTACGACCTACGAGATATTCTATTTAGATGAAAGTAGAGGTTAGTGATTGAAATATGATTACGCTAAGCCATGAATAAATTTATAACGCTAAGCTATAAATAAATTGTAAAAACAACATATAATTATCGTGGTAATTACAAGTTAAGAAAGCTTTAAGACTGAAAAATAAATCTGAAATTCTTTAAATAATGATTTATTAATTCTGAGACATTCTATTTACCAACAACTTAATTATTATATTAAATTATTGTTTTGAAATGAATCTTTAAAGTAATATTTAAATATAATTATATAAATATAATATAAAATAAATCTAATAATTAAATTTATAGTTTAAAAATTAATAGCTTCGAAAAGGAAAGTAAAAAAGTTATGTAGCCTGTTATTTCATTAAGTAAGCTAATATGTAGATTTTTTCAAAAAACATTCAGTTAAAATCAATATCATTGGAAAAAGGAAGCAGATAAAAATGGACTATTCATTAAGAAAAAAATATTCCACATTCAACCATCAGCGTAAAAAAAGTTACTATTCGTACTGACTACTTCTTTGAAGTTTGTTTTATTTTTTCATTATTGAAGAAGAAAAAAAAATCTCTTCTTTATTCAAAATGAGATTCTTGTTCTCTTTCTTTTCTTTAAGATTCAGTGTTGTTCGATGCAACTTTTTTCAATTTCAATACTTTTCTAAGGCACATGAGTCTCTTTTTCTTTCACCAACAAAAATAGTTTCATTAAAATACCACAACGTTTTTTTTCTTTCTTATGGTTCTAAAATAAGTATATTTTATTTTACAACAGTGAACCTATGCGTCGTACATGTAAGTTTGTCACACGTTTTCTCCTTATTCATT
Source organism: Nephila pilipes (assembly GCA_019974015.1). Lineage (NCBI taxonomy): Eukaryota > Metazoa > Arthropoda > Arachnida > Araneae > Nephilidae > Nephila > Nephila pilipes. Next base: position 61,328 of record BMAW01046503.1, on the reverse strand, counting down.
GTACTCTGAATGGATCTAACCAACCATTTCTATAATTTATTTTGCTATAGCTCTAATGGGTTTTAGTTAAGACATTTTATATTTGATATACTTCTCAACTAAATAATTGTCTTTGGCTTATAACTTTTTCTCAGTAGCAGAATTCATTTTATTATTAAAATAGAAAAGGATCTTTTAACTATCTGCGATCTTTTATCATAATGATCATTTCTATCAGGCAATAAATGATCAATAAATGATCAATAAAATGATCTTTTCTATCAGGCCATATCACTGATATGTATAGAAATATGTATTAAATTAAATTTAATACTTTATAAAGATCTGTATTTCAAGTTATGCTCTATATATTTCCTAATATAAAAATATTTTCCTCATTGTTTATGTTTCCACAGTATATCGCTTGTGTTTTATTTGGGCCGATAAAAATAAACAGATAATCCAATCAATTATGTATTTTTGGACCAAACTTTTAGATGAAAGAAATCAGACGCTATAGATTTAATTTTATTTTATAATGAAACAAAAAATACTGGTGGAAAAAGTTGTGTAAATGGAAATAAGTAAGGATCTGCATGTTCATTTTTTAATAAAACTGCCGTAACTTTTGCAAGCGCGTCTGTTGATCTTAAACACGTAAATACTTGTCGTAATCAAAACAAGTGATAGAAAAAAGACCATTTTGAAAAAAACTGATAAAATCTTTCAGAAATATTACATGATAAAAAATATCGCGGGAACAATAAAAAAAAATTACAATTACATCAGGAAAGAAACTCGAAACTATCAGAGGAAGGTAGAAAATTTCCAATACAAAGAGAGTTGAAAAAAAGCCACAAATGTGGATCTCGTTATTTATTTGTTATGAAAATGTAAATATCAGGTATAAATTCTTTTTAATTAAAAGTGTATCAAAAATAATATATGTAAAAATTCAATGTATTTATAATTGAATAAATTTATCACTTCTCGAGCAACGAGGGAAGGGAAAAGAAAACACGAAAAATGGTGGAGGTCATATAAATAAAATATTCAAACTCTAAAGCTTAATTAATAACAGCAAAAATAAATGAAAGAAAAATCTTTATGAAAATATTTATTATTGCCTCAAAAAATACAACCTTATCAATGTAGGTCTACACGTACAGGTAAAACTTAGTTATTTGAATGTTGTAAAATATTGTCGAACGTTGAGATTTTTCGATTATACTTTTGAAATTTAAATAACGAATAAGCTTTTGAAAATTCAGCTAGAAATCCATCTTTTAAATATTAGCCTAAGCTTTACTTTCATAAATTCATTTTTGACGATTTTATGCGCTGGATAATTAATATATGCATTTTTAAGCGTTATGAGTTTTCAAATACTGTTGTTACTCCTTTGATAATTGCCACAGTGACGTAATATTATAATACACATGCCTACAATAGTTCTATTCTCCGATGCGATAGCTTACTGTTCAAACAAACAATTATTGCCATATATATATATATATATATATATATATATATATATATAATAATAATAATAATAATAATTTAACTTTAATTCCTATTAGTTTCTCACAATAATAATTTAATTTCCTAATTTTTCTCTTTCTCTCCTTTAAAAGACAATGTTCATTCTTATTTCCTGATAAGGTTCCTTTTTAACTTAAATTTATGCAATCACACGATCTTAAAAACTGCAAAGTCAGCTTTTTCCTACTCTCCAGACTTGTAGGGATGATCCCTACCTGACTTTAAGTCTGCTTTTAGATTCCATCGAAATCCCTCCTGTCACCCCACATGTTCAATGACAAATATTGTGAAATTTCCCTATTATATAACCAAAAACACAGCGAATAACCCTTCTTTTCCTCACTCATGCTCTCATAATCTTTATCCATCGCAGGAGTTGAGTAAGTCTCAACGTGTGGAAATGGTCTCTCTCTCCTTTGCAATAAAATAATTCTATAAAAATGAAATTGGATTCGAGTGTTGTTTTATATAAACATAATTAAATAGTGCAATTTAAAAGAAAGTCTATACTTTACATATATATATATCCCAACATTAGACAATGGTAATGAGGGTTGTTCTTGGTGGCTATTTTATAACGTATGCTGTTTAAAATATTGCAAAATAATCTTGGATTTCATTTATTTAAAACAATCTCAGAAACATCTTGTCTTCCATATGCACAACAAACATTTAATAACTCTTACTTAAAAATACACGAAAAATAACATAATGATAATTTAGACTCGAGAAATACCAAATGGAGCTAAAACGTAAGGTAAAAGAATAGCATCACCCAGTTTTCTAGGAAGTTATAAATTTAGAAATCCATTTTTTACAAATCAATGTCACATGAAGTATGTGTATCTTTTTCGGATTTGTGTAAATCATTTTATCTAAAATAAAAGCTTTTTACATCTTTTTCATGATATATCTCGTTTTTAAAACCTTGCATTCAAATAAACAAAGAAGGAGTTATTTGCTCCGTTCAAATTCTGTACTGCATTATGTAAAATACAAAATAAATTTAGTCTGAAAACACTTTTGAATAGGGTACAATATCTGAATAGATAAGTATTATATATATATCAAAGTATAAGCATTTATATATAAGAAAATAGTTTTGTTCAAGAACATAAGACGTACGGTATTATAAAATAAAGTAATTTTCTTCTTTACTTTCGCATTTTATATAATTCTTAAGATTCACTAAAATAATATAGATTCGTAAATTATTTCATTTTAATTTTTAACATTTAATGGGATAGTTAATAATAGAAACGTCCTCGGAATTTAGATGAATTAAAATAACTTTGGAAACCAAAAGACATTTAAATAGATAAAGAAACTGTTTCTAAGTATTTGAATAAATATTTCCACTTTCAAGAAAAATAATAAACATTCATCTTAAAATCTGATTCAAGACACTTCCGTAATTTATTCTAAGCTAATTTTTTTTTGCAGTTTCATTTCAGAAGGAATGAAGATTCAAAGAGCCTGAAAAAGTAAAACTGGTATCAAATAAAATTTTCCGGAGAACATTTCAGTATGTCAAACTTCTTGACATTTACTTCAAAACGAGTTCAGTTTTCTTTAATAGATTTTATTCTCACAGCGCAGGTAGAAAAACATTAAGAGAAGGGGAAAAAGAAACGCTAACTTTACAAGCTCTTTCTTTAACTTCAAAATAGCAATTTCTCGCAGCATCTGGAAATGTCATTCGAGGGAAAAAAGTATCTCATCTATTATGCTATCAATTTAATAAGTTAAATATTGTGATTACTAAGCAAAACCTTAATTAACTTTCAATCTTACAATACTTTGTTATTTTGTAATTATTTATTTATTCTATGACATAAAATCCAAATTTTGTAAGAAATACACCATAAAATGTATTTTAATGATGGATACACATGCACATACATACATACATTCATATACGTATATATATATATATATATATTATTTTTTGGACTTAAATTTTCAGTAATTTTTGCAATTTATTTCTGTTGTTATTACCATTTTTAATAATATAGTGTGTGTGTATGTGTGTGTGTATTATAAAATGTTGTATAACATCAATTTCTATTTCTTGAAGTCCTTTTCTAACTAATTGTAATTGAACTATGCATGCCTCAATCGAATGAATGTGAGTGTATGAATGCTAATGAATGCGAGTGTATCTCCAAAATTAATACATTCATTCTAAATTGAATTACAATTAAATTTCTTAATTTGTTGCAGTTTTCTTCTGTTAAGATTAGTATAATTTATAATCCTTTTCCTTCAAAAATTTTAAGATTTGGTTTTAGAAAAGCAGTTATTCGAGCCTTAATCACAAATCTCATAATATCTTATTATTTTTCTAGAATATAATAAATTAATGTAAAGTACGAATTCTAAGAGTGAAAATTACTTCATCTGTATCATACTTTTCATAACTCTTGTAATAAGAAAAATTAATCAATAAAGAATTATCAGATTAATCACAAAGACCGTTTTCAAAATATACATAATTTTATTTTATTAGAATCATTTTTCAAAATTTTCATTGATTCAAATTTAAAAAAGTATCTTAAATGAATTTAAATATATATATATATTAATTATTAAATAGTTTTAAATACTAAATAATTATATTTAATTATACTCAAATCAATATAAATTAAATTCTATATAATTCAAATATGAAACTTTATACAAATTTTCACTTTTATGTTTTATTTTCCTAATAACTTCGATTTTTCAATTTTTTTTTATAATTAAGAAAAGTGTTGTGGTTTTCTATTGAAACTTATTTTTAAGAAAAAGTAATGGAAAAGATAGTTTTTTTATAAGAATTTGTAGATCAGGAATTCGATAACTGCTTATGCCTAAGATATAAAGTAGTTAAACACGTGGAGGACAGTTTTGTTTTCTTTCCTTTCTTTTTTGATCTTTTGTAAAGAAAAAAAAAATCACAAGCAAACAAATCAAATTTCATATACGGGTTATACAGGGATATTCGATTACCATGAGACATATTGTGAGGTGTGGTACAGCTTAGTGAGACATACTTTATTTTAGTATACGAATTTATGGTTTGAAATGACGTGTTGAGGCATGAACACAAAAAATGAGACACTCAAAGAAAAACATTGTTTATTTGCAACATCATTGCTAAGGAAATTTAAAATTGTTACCAAGTTCTGACCACCACCAGTAATCCATACTAGGTAGCTATGATTCATTGGCAATGTAGTGAGTAGAAGGCATTAGTGCTCCTGACCATTCGTTATTTGATACGCTTTCAATGAAAACATCCTACGCAACTGTGAATTCGACCATGATGGAAGATTTAATGACACGTGAAAAGGCAGACAGGTATCTAATGCACAATCCTGCAAATGGAAATGGAAGAGCAGCATTACGGCTGTATCAGAAAACAGTTTTTGAACAGGCTTAGGCGTAATAACAAAATATTTGGGCGATTGAATCGACATCTTTGTGAAAATGTTTATTTATCGTTATCTCTGAAGGATTGATTGGGACAAAAACTTTACGGCATCCAAACATGAAAGGAACCATCTTGAATTATATGGATGAAACGTCCCAAATAAGAACAAGAACTATTACTCAAGGTGTATATGCGATTCAAGAATGTTTCCGCCTATTCCATTTTCAGATAGCCCAAGCTTTGCAAGCAAAAATTCTGTCAAGGGTTCTTCAAGCAGTTTGGGTTGCAGAAGGATTTTCTTGTTTATGAGCTATTTACAGACTTTTAAGCATAAAGATGTTTTCAATGTACATATTCATCTGTGGGCAGCAAAGACTCCACATTTATACTTTCATATGCATACTAAAAGCGCTTCTCTGTGAATGTCTTAAGGGGTAGAGTGAACCATTGACCCATATCCAACCAATGTGAGCTCACGATATCGTAATTTTTTTTGGAAAAGCAATTTACAGATTTCAATTTAATATGATTAATAGTTTCTGAGAAATCTTGCGTTCAAGATAAAATATTTTTGCTCCAAAAAAAAATGAAGCTTAAGTTGAAAAATAACAAAAAAACAATTTAAATAGGTTTTATAGTTTTTTTTTTTTTCGATTACTCTAGAAGTTTTGATAGTACCGTTAAACATTTAATACCAAATGTTAGGAAAGGATAGGGAAATTACTTATTTATATGTATTTTGTTTCAAGTAAAGCAAATATTTTGATTTTTAAGTGTACTGATACCCTTTAAATTGAATGATGGTAGAAAAAGTCAAATGTGTTCATTATTATTATGTGTTAATTAAGTGTGCTCATCTAAATGTGTCCATTATCATTATTTTTAGCTTTTCAGAAATCATTAAATTTATTTCAGAAAAACCTTTCCGCTGAATTTATATGATTTAATTAAGGCTTCGTGATATTAAGGTAGCCTAAGAAATAATTAACGCAAATACTTCCTTTCGGTGCAAAATTATTGTGTTACAATTTATTGTAAGCTAAGAATATATACAGTAAGTCAAGTGTAAATATATGTCAAAATATGCAATAATAATTATTGAAACAAAAATATTTCATAAAATTACGTATAATATTCCTAAAAATATTATTATAAGCATTTTGAAATTTTGCTTGAGTAGAAAAAATTGCAGCTCAAAATAATATTTTACATTTTTGAAAATAAATGTACTACTAATTGTTTTTAAATAATTTAGGCACTTGTATTAAGTAAATAATAGAAAGAATTGCAATAACGCAATTCATAATATTGCGGAAAATGGCACCTATTGAAGATTATTTTTTTTTATTTTAAAATTTTCGAAATATTGCAGAATACAGAAAAAGTACAGAAGGAATCATAAATTGTACGATATTTCTAGTGTATTAGATTCACATAAAACTTATTATTTATTTTATTTGTACATACAAATAACAAAATACTTAAATATGAAATTTCAGAAAAATGAGATTAGTTTTTAATGGAAAATTAATTTTATAGATAACTGTCATTCAACACTTTAGTAAATTATACTAACTACTTTATTTCTGTAAAGGAAATTGTGCTATAAATTTATATTACTGTGAAGCTTACACTATCCCCCAATTTTGTTTAAATACCTTTTCTTAAACAGAAAAACAGTTACTGGTACTTAATTGAAAATAGCTTCAATCGAGATCGGAAAAACTCTTTGAAGAATTCATATAATCAAGTCAATGAAATTAGATATAAAACGCTTGTGATTGAAAATTGTTTTTGCAGCATATCTGCTGTAAATTTAAAACTAGGAATCCTACCGCTTACGAAATACTTTTAGTTTTACTATCCTTAATCATTTTAAAATACATGTCTAGTCATATTTCAATAAGCAAGATATATTTTATAGTATGAATCTCACAGTTCAAAGTAATTTATACGCATCTATTTAGATCTAGGTATTCCTAATGTTAAGAAATTTCAAACTGACAATAAAACAAAACTAAAACCAAATCAAAAATAAAAATATTTATGATTCTATTTTGACATATATATATATACTTACGATTTAATATATTCCAAATGTATGTTAAAAATATATGCTTTTTTATAATTGTGAAGCAAATATAGATGATCATAAGAAATATTACTCATATCAGCATCTAGTACCATAATTTGTAACCAGCATAGATGTATTTAAATATCAACAAATATTTCGAACAGATTTTAGTTTCTTGCTAAGTATTAGAGACGATCAATATATTTTATTCAAACAAAAGAAATAGTTCATATATTATATGTGTTACATTTTATAAAAATAATTAACAAAAAGTTTGTTTCCGTGTGTTTTGTTTATATATGCAGAAGGTGCGAAAGTATCCTCAAGTACAAGCATAGGACAATTATACGCCTAATCTTCACTTCACAGATTATATCCGGAATAGAGGAATTACACGTTGGTTTAAACGGTTTCTTAATGTCTCCCTAGACTGCTGTTCCACATTACCACATACAGCTCAAATGGAAGCGCTTTCAAATATCACACTTATTTTGACAGTATTTTAGGTCAGGGAGCTCTCGACGAATTCTAATTTTCTAAGCATTTAACTAATGATCTCAGTTTGTGATATTTCCACTAAACTAAGGGACTTCAGATGTAACTTGAAGCTCAAACGCTTATTTTTACATCTATTTTCGGATAAGTTGGATTTTAGAACTTATGATTTGGAAAGGGAGAAAATATGAACTTGGAAGTTAATGCACTTGGAATGAACTTGGAAGGAAATGCGAAAGATTACTTTATTCTCGAATTTTATTAAAGTTAGGAATTCAATTAACTTTTTAAAAAAATCAAATAATTTTATATATAAGATCGTATAGTATGACTAATGATCAAAAAAATTGTTAGAACCCTAGAATGGAAAAAAGATCAATACGCCGAATTACATATTATTTACCCAAATATTTTGTGAGACAAACATTGTTAAAACTTAAACATTTTTATTAGAGTGTGATGAATGTAAGAAATACGGCTTTTAAATAATTATAAGGTGTTTCACTAAGAGTTTTCTTTATAAATTCAAGTTGTAAAGGGAAAAAATAAATGAGTAGAAAATCGGCAGCTGAAAGGAAAATAAAATCCTATACAAAGAGAAACAATTTCAGCTACAAAACTTGAAATTAAGTGAAATCTTAGTGTTCTAAACAGTTAACTAATGATCACAATTTGTGATATTCCCATCAACCTAAGGGACATCGGATGTAACTTGAAACTCAAAAGCTTATTTATACATTTGAATTCTTTGGAATAAATGGAATTATAATGTTTGTGGTTTAAAAAGGGAGGGAATATGAAATTGAAGTTTAGTATGTGAAACGTTAATTCATTGTCGACTTTCATTAAAGCTAAAAAATAAAAATTAAATTGACATCTTAAGACAATCCAATAATTTTATATTTTTGATTACATATTAAAATAATCGAGATGGAGGTAATATTCAAAATGTTGTTAGAACCCTAAAACAAATAAAGATACAAGACGTCTAATTAAATATTAGTTTTTTTAAATTTAAGTTCTATGTTTGTTTCACAATAGTAAGATAAATGAGGATCATTTTTATGCATTTATACTTAACTTTAAAATAAATACATATACATTTTGTAAAATATAAATGAAACCAAATTTTCTAAATGATCGTTAAATTCTTTGAGTATATATAAATAGTTAATGTATTAAATAACAATTTATGAAACCCAATAATTAGTAAAGGCTTTAATATTATTTTGAAATTGTATATAAGTTTAAAAGTTAAGAATGACACAAAATGAAAAATCAAATTTGTGTAAGCGTCACCCTTAACATATTTATTTCCAACTGAATTTGAGTTCCAGTGACAAAATATTTTGTTACAATAATAATAATAAAATAAAGAAGGATGTAAATAATGAAACTTTGTTTGAAACTCATTCGAATTTTTTGTGACATGCGGAAGCAACGCTAGAAAGGCATTATGCTTTTCTTTTGTTCTTTAAATGGAATACGAGTAATAATTTATTGTAAAACGGAATTTACTACAAAAAAAATCTATAGTCAAACTTCAACGTTATTTAAGGGTTTTCTATTAGGAAAAGCCTCATTAAAAACCTTGGCATCGTAAAAAAGGTATGAAAACTTGGTTTATTTGCGACTAATTAAGTGTAGAAAAACTTAGTTTCTTAAATTATCTCATTTTTAGGTTCTCAGGTGTCCAAGAGGTTTTTGTATAAATAGAAAACTTTGCAGAAAACATATATATAATTAATTTTATTTATTCTAATTTTGAGAGTAAAGTGTTTGTGATGCGTAATAAGACTTCATAGAAAATAAGTTGTATTTAACATATTTTTTCGTTTATCCTTAATTTCTAAATATTCTAAATTTTGCATGAAAAAGATCATGTCTGTTTTAAAATTATATGAAAAAAACTTACTTCTGTAGTAATAAAATTGCGTGTTAAAATAAAACAAAAAACTGAACTCAAATCTTTTTTTTCCTGTTTTGAGAGATATTAATGGGTCTTACGAAAATTTATAACTGTATGGAGGAAACATTTTCATCTGTGTTTTACCAAAGAAATTTAAGTTTACGTAATATGTAAACAAATAACATTTTTTAATTCAAGATTTAATTATGTTTCTTAATAAAAAGTAAATTTTATGAAACATTTTATTATCTTTTAAAATTATGTAGGTTAAACAACGTCATTTGAAATAACAAATCGTCCGTGAAATTTACTTTTGCTTAAGAATTTGCTAATATTTTTAAATATATCTCATGTAAAAATTCGAAACAATTAACAACAACAATCCGTAATAATTTGCTTTAATAATTAAACTAATATAAAATTCAGTATTTAAGTTTGATGTAATTTTCATGAACACCATTTTATCAGTTTTTAGCTAAAACAAAATTTACATTTATTTTTTTTCTCAAATACAAAATTTCCCATCGTTTAAATGAAATATTTCTGGGTTTTTTTTATATTACATTGACGAAACTTATTCAAACGATAAGGCTTCCTAATATGTTTCAAATCTCTTTGTAGGTTAGGGAAGATATTCGAAATTCGATAATATGCATAATTAGAAATACGTATATATATATATATATATATATATATATATATATATATATATATATGAAGAGAGAGGTTTAAGAAGCTACGATATGAATTCATTATTTGCTAAGATACCAGGGAATTAAACAATTATTTGTAAGAAACTTATTGTTCAGTTGACGTAGTAGCATTTAATTAATATTAATGCATTTATTAATGTTATTAACAGAGCTAGAGTATTGACTAATAGAATTAAAACTGTGCATAAGAAATAGGAAACATCTTGAATTTTATGAAATTTCCTCTCTTATTTCTAGATCTTAAATTTATCAAAGTATCTATTAAATGTAAGATTTTCACTAATGATTTGAATACTTTTTTTACTATAGTGGGAGAAATTTACGTAAGAGTTTTCGAAACACTTTGATAAATTTGATAAGACTGCTAATAATAACAATTGACAGGAGAATATTAACTGTGTTGAAAATAAAGAAATTTACTCTATTTATAGATATGACTTCGTATATTTGTTTCATTCCATAGGTATAGATGATTGAATTATGGTGGTTTTGGCTAATATAAATATAAAAAATTAATAGATCTATATCTAAAGAAAATTTTAAATTTTGTCTTAGGAAATTCTGTGTTATACATAATGATAAATGTTATAGGGAAATATAAGGTGTACTAAAGGAGTTTTCAGATAGTAATAACTTAGATAATATTTATCTACATTTCATTGAATAAAATTTGTAGAGATAACTATATATTCAAATTATTGTAATGTATTGATGATCTTGTTGTTTTTAAGTAGTTTTCGATAAAGATATTTTACCTGACTTATCATTTTATCCTTCATATTTAAATTTGATTAAGACCAATGTCAATTCTCCTAAAACGGATTTCTTAGATGTTAATTTAAAATTATTTAATAATTATGATGTTAGTGGGGAAAAAAATGACAATAGAGATAAACACTGTTTCTATATTAATGAAGTGTTTTCTATTTATAACAGTGTAGGTTTAAGTGTTCTGAGAAATATATTTTTATTGTTTAGTAAGAAATATCAAATTAGTTGATTGAAACGTTAGTTTTCAAAATAACTTGTAATAATCTGTACAAAGGCTGAATACTGTATTAAATTGTAAGACGAATATTTAAACATAAAAGTTGTAAATGTATATATATGTGTGTGTGTGTCTTTCCTCTTTTATTTTTAGCTCAGTATTTCTCCCTCTTTCTCTTTTCGTCCTTTATTATATTTTTTTAATTTTTATTTTTACTATTTTTTTTTAAATATGTTTTGAATTAAGGTATTTTTATTCCAGATGGTGACTCATTTTAGTTTTGCTTTTGATCTATTTTTCAGCTTTTAAAGATGTTATTTATTAATTACTTTTTGGCTTTTTAAATTTGTAAAATGTTGTTACTTCTTTAAATAATTTTTATCTAATTTTAAGCAAATAAAAAATTTGGTTTATTTAAATCCATCAATTTACTGGCATAGTTTCATTTAAATCAATCAATCAGTTTTTACTTTAGTGGTATATTTTTTCATGGAGTTGAATGGTAAGCATATTTATGAAATTTGTGTAGTGTTTTATATGTTTTAAAAATTTTTTTAATAGTAATGTTTATAATATTTATTTACAACTTATCGAAAGAAATTGTAATTGAATAATTAATTTCTTTCAAGAACTGTTTTTATGGTCTTTAGAAAGATTCAAATTATTTCTGATGACATGTTAAAGGAATTTTTTTAATTTTTTATTTTGTTTTAGAATGCTTTCTTTTTGCATTAATTTTTTGTTCAACTAATGTAAACTTTTTTTGTAGATGTTTTTTAATTGGTTTTATCATAGTTTAGAATTTTATTACGTTAATTTGGTGGTTTTCAGTTAAATTGGAGATTATCACACATTATTCATTTCTTAAGTATAAATCAGTATTAATTACATTATATCCATTATTCTAATTATGTGCTTTTCTTTTGTTGTCTTTCTGTTATAAATTTTCTGCTTCTGTAATAGAATTTTTTGATTTTAGGTTTTTAGATTTTAAATTTTTGATTGATTTTTTATTTATAAAAGATTCGTTTATCTAATTTGCATAAATCTTAATATTTTTTTTTAAAGATTTCTCTAAGTTTTTAGTAAGTTTCAACGTAGATATAGGTATGAAACAGTTTGATAGAGGATGCTGCTAGGTTCTGATTATTTGCATTTTTAAATTTTGTTATTAATTACTTACATATTTAGGATTTCATTGTTTATATGTTTCATTTTGTAAATTTTTAATTGTAATTTGTGTTTCAATATTCTTAGTAAGGTTTGAATGATTTTAGAGTTTATTGTTTGCATTGTTGCAATTCTTAAAAATAAATAGTTTCTTCACACTAAACAATGCTACAATTTTATACTGCATATCTGAATTTTTACTCAATTTTGATATTTTTTAAATATATTTATGATTTTAAATACAGCATAATGGTATTTAATGTAAGTAATTTTTATTTTTCCATTTAATTTGCTTATGTGATGTAGATTAAAAAAACTATTTTGTTTCATTTTGTATTACTGCATGTAGTATTAATGCATGTGGAAATTTATACTTGGAAACTCTTGATATTTCTCTTGAGTTTTTAATTTTTTATCTTTTGTGTTTCAAAGAATTTCTACGTTTTAAGTGTTTACTTTTTAATTTTATTTTTGGATTAAAATCTTCAGAACTTTATTTGAACACAATGTTTAGTGCTACATCTATTTATTAATAATACGTATTATGTGGATGTGGATAGTTAAGCATATAATTCTAGTAACATCTAGACGCATTGTACTATTAGAACCTATAATTCTAGATCCATCAGAACATTCAAATCCTATTAAAACATTCAATATATTATTCTCCATTTTTGTATTTTTAAAAATTTTAGTGTTTTTAAATTTTTTTTAAAAAATTAAAATTTAAAAATAAATTACACCAGAATCCAGGAAAAAAACCACATTTGTAATAAAACACATATGCAGATATTTTTCAGTATGATATGGTACGTTTGCTTACAGATTTACAAATCAATTCTTGGTGTCCTTTTTATGAGATTCACATTAATAATGTATTTATAAAATTAATAATACGCTCCTTGAAATTTTAAATACAAAAAAAAATGTAAAATTTGAAGCGTATTATAAGGTCCAGGGATCTTAACGTATAGCAATCTTACAGATATTTCATTTTAAATATATTTTATTCAAGCAAATAAATTAACAACTTTTCGATAACGTGCCTCATTGTTTGAGTTCTCCTCAGGATGAAAGAAGGATTGAAAAACAAAAGATGTAAAATTCAAATATTATTTAATTATTAATAAGTCATCATAGAAAAAAGCAATAAAAACATTAGAACCACTTTAGATGTACTCAGCATCTAAATATCTAAGAGGTACTTCTATTTAGATATATTTTATGTCACCAAATGAATCTAACCTCTTTTCTAGAACGTGGTTCATTATTTGACTCATTGTTTGGATGAGACAGACAAGGATTAAGGATGTTCTTTTATTGGTTCGAGAAAGGAGGCATTAGTATACCCTAAAAGAAGATAAATCGATTAATTCTCTAAATATATACTTCTTTAGAAACAGGGATTAAGGAAAGTTGTTTATCGGCAAAAAATAAATTGGGTTCCAGAAAACAACCGGGAACCAATTGAATTCATTACTCTTAAAAGGTACAATAAGATATTTGATGTCTTAAAGTCCTTCGAATTTATTGTAATTAGGATGAATAGTATTAGCTAATAGAAAGAAAGATTTAGTTTTGATTTTGTATTATTTGCTTAACAGTAGTATATTATTTATATATTGACACTACAATGAAGAAACAATATTTCGATCTTTGATTTAGTCTTCATATTCATGTAAGAAATATAATTATTTTTTTCCTTCAAGTAAGAAATATATTTCTTTTTTTTTTCTTCAAGTAAGAAATATATTTCTTCTTGAATAAAGTTATATTTATTATGTGTTTAGAATCTAAAATTTTGTAAACCTGACAGAACACATAAAGGACAATTCTGATATCTTGAAGGATTACTTACGAGTAATACAATGGAACTATTTTATATGAATTTAAGTAATACAATGGAACTATTTTATATGAATTTAACTAGTAGAGAAATTACTGAAAAGTTTTATTTAGAATCTTTCAAATTAAATGTCATACAGTAAGCAATAGTAAAACATAATTATCCGTAAATAATTTTTCATATTAGTCATTCTAAAATAAAATATATTCATAAAGCAAAGATATGAGGTTTTAATATGGTATTGATAATATTGTATTAATTTTAAGTGATTTATAATTTAATGGTTAATGATTTTGCTAGGATTTTATATTTTAATTACTTTTTTACAAATTTTGATCCCGAAACGCTATATTTTAAAAAATACCCGTAAATTACATTTATAAAATATTTATGAAGACTTTTGTAAGAAAATATAGCAAAATAATTTAAAAAATAATACTACACAAAAGAAAGCAATGACTTTTTATCAAAGTTTGTAAGGCTGGTATTGAATTATAAATTAATGTTTCATCCAATATTATTTATCACTAATAAGATATATTCTATTAGACAATACACAAGGGGTATTTTACTCACACTTTCTTAAACATATTTTTAAAAAATTAGCATTTTCTGCTACACATTAGCCGATGAATATTGCATGAAAAGAAGATTCAAATACTTGATTGACAAGGTACTTCTTTCTCAAACTTCACATAATTTGCAATACTTTTATTTCTACGCAATCAGGAAATACATCATATAACACTTCAATTATCTCATACAAAGTTGACCGATTATATTAAATGAAAGTATATACATGAAATTTCTGGGATAATATATTCTATTCATAATTTCATGTTAATTTAAAAATAATTGTATTGTGTGCTATATAATTACACATAAACACTCTCTCACACACACATGTTCATATTTTAATGTGCTAAAATTATTCATTTTTCTCTGTAACGTTTTTACTTTGCCATTTATTTTAATATAACTTATTAGTTTCTATAACATTTTTTCAAGATGTATTAATTTACATGTGTATTAAAAGAATATGTTATTTTTTCTATGTACTGTAATAATGAAAGGTAGAATTTATTTATATTTTCCTATTGATAAGTATTTTCTTGCAACTGTCTTATAATTACGTAATAATTCATTACTGTCTATAATCAATTTTTATTTTGAAATAAATTTATCAACTAAGTACTATGCTGAAGAATATATTTATATACATACATATATATAATTTATTTGACATATGATATATTATTATTAAATATTATTGATAATATGTATTATATATATATATATATATATATATATATATATATATATATAAATTATTAATTAACTTTATCTTTTTGAAAAGCGTTGTAATATATTACATTGACTAATTATACGTTCATCTAATATGAAATAATAAGGAATTTTAATAATGGTAGAAATTAATACATTTGAAGTGTGTCTTAAATATTTAAATTGCTACTGAGATTAGAGAAGAATGTGAATTATATATTAAGTCATCTGCATGTTGAAGAGTCTAGTAATTCAAGAAAAACACAATATACAATCACAATTTTATTTTATTAGGGCATTAGCCCGAGTTTTTGCCATTTAAGGAAGAAGTAATGCTGTGATTCACTCTATTTGTGTCTCAGGTGCAAAACAAGTTAGTCTTGTCTCTCGATTGCACCTTAGTCCCAGATGTAGTTTGCTAGAAACACAGACCATTATTTAACCTTTCAGTAAAAATTATATCAGAGTTCGTCGGAACAGAGTCGTTATTAAGGTAAATGGAAAGCCTCTAAGTTCTTTAGGGGCCATTGGTTGAAAGAGGAAGGGTAATGTATTTGAGTCGTGGTTATGAATCATGGGAATAATTGTGTAATTTTTTGTTACTACAATCAGAGATTTTCTTCTGATTATAATAACTTACGAAGTTTTATTTTTATCTCAACCAAAGTATAATTCTTATAACTTTTGTCTTAAATCAGGAAAAATGTTTTCTCATTGTCTCTTGTACTGATGCTTACAGTTTGTTAACGTTTTTGTTGATAAAACAAATTATGCAAAAATAAACGTAGATTTCATTATATTAAAAATACATATTAGGCCAATTGTCTTTTAATATTCTTTTCTTTTAAATGCATAAAAAAATTAAAAAATAAATTCATGAAATTAATTTTCATGATTGAGCAGAGCTGTGATATTCTTCATTGCTAGGAAATAATTGTAAAATTTTGTTTTACAAATAATAAATGTTAAGTAATTATTTTAATAATGGGCTTTAATCAAAGTAACGAAGTGCAATAGAGTGATTATTTTTAATTTCAAAGTACCACCAATTTTAAATTTTGTGAATAAGAAATCCTTACAAAATTCCTCAGTTTAAGTTAAAATGAAAAATTAGAGGTAATTTAACTTAATTTAAAATTTAGTCTTATAACACTTTAAAACTATCCATCTATATATGTACAGCTTTACACCATTTTGTCTCAAATAAATGTATATTTCCAAACTTTTTCATGCACAATTATTGAAACTGGACTTAAAAATTTGCAAATGATTTCAATGGAAAAGAAACGAATAATGTTAGAAGAGAATAACATTGAAACATTAAGAATAATTTTAGTCATTTATAATATAAAATAAATTAAATATTAATATGTTTCGTAATGTATTGAAAGTACTCAAGCAGGAGAAATAATTAATCCTTACATTGCACACACTCTTTAGCAATTGCACATGGAAAATCATATTAGCATTGATCATTTTTCTTGTGCTATGGGATCATTAGATTATACTAAAAGATAAATGATTATTTTTCTTTTATTAATTTATTCTCCAGGATAAAAAAGTTACTCTTCCTTAAATATATATTTAATAACATTCTATAGTGCACGGAAAATTTAAATATGAAAATCAACTTCCGATAATTACTTAAAAGAAAATTTTAATTGTTTCCTTCATTTTCGGTTAAATGAAAAGCTTAACTAAAAAGGAAGGAAAAAGAAATAATATTTTTTTTTCCTTTGAAGGAAATTTGAAATTATTAATGACAAACATAATTCTGGTTAGTTGCTATTATTTTTAAAAAAAATGCTCTCGTAAAATGTATATTTCTGGCCGATAACTATATAACAATATTAAAATCAGAAGCTAAGGTAAGGTTCTTTTAAAAAGAGTTCAGTTAATTTGTATACATTACTTTTAGCAAATTGGCAATAAAATAGTATTATAGACTCATTTTAAATATAAAATATACAAATATGATAAATAAATATTATATTAATTGATTTTGATTCGTGTGACTGCTCATAACTGTAAAAATGTAACTGTTAATAACTAATTCAACGCTTTTTTTTTTCAAAATATTTTATTGCCTTGTCATATACTTGAAATGAAAGAAGATAATAAAAAAAGCTGAGATTACAGAAATGAAAATAAACATAAGAAAATATAATTCACCTTGATTAAATAATAAATAGGTTATTTTTTTTGTTTCACAAAACAAAAGGTGTAAAGAAATAATATCTTAGTTTCCTTTACTGTGGACATTACATTTTTTTTTTCAGAGAGATAAAATAAGCAAGTCGAGAAAATATCAATCAAGGAAGAATTTCTCTAAAGAGATTTAGGATTCTTTTGGGAGTTGTAAAACATATTTTCTACGAGAAAAAAGTTATTTCCTTTTCACTTTCATAACAGACATGCTTCTTTATATGGGGGGGGGAGGACAAAGAAAGAATATTTGCAAGATTGCAAATGAAATTTTACTATCGCAATATTTTCGTTCAATCTGAACCTTTTCTTCAAATGTCATGTACAATTTTCAGTAAAAAATGAAATTTTCAAGCTTATTTGTACCAAGGGTGCTATGAATAAAAAAAAATCTTTTTGTTTTCAGAAAATATGATTTAAGAAGAATATATTCTCATTTAAAATAATGACTTTAGAAAAGTGAAAATCTCACGTAACAACATATTGTATATTTGTATTTTATTTTATTGTAATTCATTTGAACGTTTGCAACAATTATTAAATTTTCCATTATCTTAAAGTACATATTTTAATAACGCTGATAATAGCACAAATGTTCACAGTACTCAGATATTCTCCAAAACACCCTCACATACGTTTCACATATTTACAATACTTCAAATTAAGAGGGAAAATACAAATTGATCTCGAAAGTTTTCTCATTTTGAGTCTTTTTTCTTATTTCTTAGCAAGTAGGAAATCTGTTCATCAAGACCGATACTCTAAGAAGGTAGAACACTGTTTTCGAATATAATGAAACATTTCGTAATTACGTATTGTCGAGTACAAAAGAAAGATTCATAAACTTCCCCAACAAATCGAAATTGAAAAGAATTTCGGCAAAATAATGGTTCCCTGAAATCCTAGGAAAATAAACGTTCAGAATAGTTTCATTTAGAATGAGGGGAAAACATTTCTCTGTAGTAGAATAAACTCGTGGATATTATAAGTAGAATTCGTGATCACAACGCAGCATAAAATGCTGATATGTGAACATTGTGTTTACTTTTATTTTTTCCTTTTATAGATATAAGTTTGTGAACTTTCTTGGAAATTTCTGGATTTATTACTGAAACAAAAACATTGCTTCTTTAAGACCACTCGAAAAAACGAATGTTGACTTTTCTTTTAGTAAGCATGATTCTGAGGTTCAATTTTATTTTTAGTTTTTTTTTTTATTTTGCGGATGATTTGTTTTCTGTTATTTTATTTTCTGAAGACCATATTCTTTTACAAATTGATTTATGCAAATATAATACAAAAAAATAAGAAAGTTCGTAGCCATTTTAATTTTGAATGTACATTTTATGCATGAATATGGCTTAGCTTAGTAAAGGATGGTCCCGGAAGCTGTCGGAAAGCGATATTGATACCCTAACTCATATTATTCTTAATAAAAAGGAATTATTGTAAATTACCTCTGTATCTTTTTATTCATGTGTTACACTTTTTTTATATATTGAAAAACATCTGCACACTCTGTTTTCATATATTACCAAAAAAACACATTTTGGGTTTAATTAATAAGCAGTAGTTGAATGCATTATACTGAAAACTTTTATTCTTCTTTATTTTTTGTGTATATGTAAAGTTAACTTCTATTTTTAACATTTTTACATCTTAGTTTGGAACAGTCTTTTAAATGTCTGCCCTTATTACTTAAACATTAACATGAAGACAAATCTAAAAATTCAATGTCATTTCTTTTTAGTAAGCATGATCGTGAGGTATTCCATTTTATTTTTATTTTAGTAAATGATATTTTTCTGCATTGATGATTGTAATTCTTTATGAATATAATCCTTTTTCATCAATTTGTTTACATAAAAATGATATATAAATAAGACTTGACTGCATTTATGTAATTTAGATCATAACTTTTTAGAGTTTATCAAGAGGAAGATCTTACATCGCGATATGCATTTATTACTAAAGGCAAATGGCTATCCTCCTCCTCTGTAGCTTCAAGTTAATATGCTTAATTCATACCAAGAAAAATATTTACTAACATTTTTTTTATATATTACTAATAAAAAATATTTTGCTTACAGCATTTTTATCCCCATTTTTATAACATAATTAAAATGTTTTTATATTAAAGCTATAACAATATATATGTTATGTAATAGACTTTAACCCGCTTAAACGTTTTTTTTTTTAAATTTATTCAATTTAACTAAAACACCTTCAATAAAGAAAAAATATTTTTTCTTATATTGGATTAAATAATATTCATTTTTTTAAACTTTTAAGCTTTGTGGTAATCATATTTAAACAATGAAATGTTTAAATACTTGAATGTTAGTTAATGCAAAGATTATGATCAATAATTTTATTTAAATTTGTATAGGTCGTGTACTAACCTATAGCTGTATCTTGCAAAAAATATATTGCATTTTTAACTTTGAATATATGTAGATTACTTATAAAAATGTTCTATACATAAATCTAGTTATAATTTAAAAACTGAAATTTGGAACATTTTCAATTTTTTAAAATTTTATGTTTCAAATTTTCCTAGGAGTCATGGTCACGATTTCTATTCTGTTTTTTTTTTTTTTTTTTTTTTTTTTTTTTTTTTTTTTTTTTTTTTTAATTTTTTTTTTTTTTTTTTTTTTTTTTTTTTTTTTTTTTTTTTTTTTTTGTTATTGAATTGTAAGTTTGGGTCATAATACCATTAGAGACCCACCGATTATCAGGATTGATGCACACTAAATCTGTAAAAATCCAATTCCTCCTTTGGCGCTTAATATAAGTTTTCAGCCAAATCCGATGTCATACTCATCACTTGACAGACATTTAATGTTACAACGTCCGTCACCAATAGCCTTTGTATTGCTTCCTAGGGCAATGCTTTATAACAATAAATCAATCAGTGAAGTTTCCCACAATTTTAATTGAAAAAGTACTGTTCAATAAATACAATATTTTTTTGATTAAAATTATGGGAAATTTCACTGGTTTAGTGTGCATTAAAAAGTGCGTTTTGTCAGTGTTCGTTAAGAAACACTTGTGTACTATATTGAGAATAACCTCATTTTATACATCAGCTATATAATTAAGGTTTTTGAGGAAAGAGTACCATGATTCCCCCAAAAAAGTATATATTGAGAAAATTCAAATACATATATTTTTCTCTATGGCGTAGTGTGTTTATAATTTTAAAATTCATTTTGAAACAATATACTTATCAAATTCTCATAAAAGTAAATAGCTACCGAATGAAAAAAATCCTTCCAAACTTTCATTACAAAATAAATTAATGCTAAATCTCAAGCATTTTGAAGTTTCAATTACATCGAAATTATTTTCAAGTATTTCAATGCGATTTGTTGGGGAAAAATTATTTTACTATTGAAAAAAGAGTCGGAAAAAGTGTCACTTCTGCTGCTTCTAAAGGATTTATTGTAATCAATCATACATCTGACGTAGACTTAAAATACAGTGTGTCATCTTTATATTATGTGCAGCTTTTTAAGCATGCGAGTGCTGAGTTTTGGTTTTAATTTGCTTTGAATTAATCAGTATTACTGCATTACTCTCAAACTGGCTCTTTTATTACATGTTTTATCATTAGCTTAATGAAGAGAACTGTTTAGTTCGTATTCCTTTTCATATTTGTATCTGGTTCTTCAAATTCCTAAAACTATTCTAAGTATTTAAAATAAGACTAAACATACGTAAAATTTAAATGAAAAATAAATTCATATAAATATATATCCTATTCAGGTTTTAACAACAATTTTCGTATAATAATTAATATTCATAGAACAATACTAAATTTCTTAATGAGATAGAGAGCAAAAGTAATGGATTTGGAACAATTTTACGTCAAACTTGTCTTATACCCGATTTTTTTACAGAAACTAATGGCAAAGTCTCTACATGACACACGTTTAATTAAACATTTTTTTTGCATATCTCAGAAGAAACGAAAATTAAAGCCTCTAACATATACAATTAACAATTCCAAGCATAATATTTTCTTGTAAGATGACAGTGGAAATAAAAGATATCAAGCTTTCCAGTACACATCCCCAAAATTGCTCCCTAGTTTGCTATTCGGCACTTAAAGTTTAACAACTGATATGGAAGCTCTTTTAAGTCTCATGTTTATTTTAATAGCACTAAAGTCTAGAATTTCTCGAGGAATATTTGCAATTCAACGCTTAACTAATGAGAAAGGTTTCCTAGACTGTCATTTATTCATGTGTTAACAAATTATTCTAAAATAGTAATCGCTTGATTTTGCATCAGTAATTATCTTAGGACAAATTGGATTTAAATGATAGTGGATTCAAAAATGAGAAAATATGACTTATATTCTTGAAAAATACAGTAAAGACAAATAAGAAAATTTTTGAATTGGACATGTTGTTATACAAGACTTCATTTTGTATATTTGAGCAAGATTTTTGAATATGTGCAAATCAAATCACAAGTATTCATAATGTATTTTTTTTCCTATTTCACACGAGGAATTAAGATTTTTTTCTTAATATTAATTTTCAGGCTCTAGTTTTGAGAAATTAGCTGGTTTTATCAATAGCAACAGTTTTGCAGTAATAAATATTAATTTTCCTGTGCTTCTTTTTCCCCCTCATTATTCATTCAAAATATCTAGTTCTAGGTGATGATGCATTCCTTGGGATTCTACAGAAAAATCTTGTAAATGTGCATGATTAAATGAATATGCAGAAGAAGTAATGGTATAATTATAACGTCGTAAAATATTTTAGATATTTATATGAAATAAAACTGATATAAATTATTTAAAAGTAAGCAAAAGTATATTGCATTGAAATAAAATGCAATCAAGTAAACCTCCTTAAGTAATCCAATGAGGCCACAGTAGCCTAGTGGTGATGATCGGGGATTCAATGGTGACGTCGTTACCGTTGAGCCGTGGATGGGAGTCTTGATGCCATAAAAGAACAGCTATAGTTATAAGCTGATTCGCATTAAATCTGGACGAGGCCTCAAGTCCTCCTTCCCTCAGGTGTGGCGTGAAAGCTTGGAGAGAGAAGTGATAGCTCAAATTTCCCCCGGCTACTTAAGAATGTTCATAAATACGAGATCTTTCGCCAAGAGCCTCGTGATGCTTTTCAGTGAGACGTTAATAAACAATCCCTTCCTCAAAAACATATAACTCTCTAAGTTTAGTGAGAAAAATATTGAATTTGCATTTTTTGTGACGAATTAAAAATTTAAAAATACAATAACTAAAATTTGAAATTGAAATATCTTAGTTTTTGAAATTAATTAAATCATTTTATAAATTTTTCTATTATTTATAGGACATAAGAGTAGGTTCTTTTGTTATAGAGATACGTTTTCTGAAATAAAAAAAGTATTCAATGATAAATTTTGAATTGGGGAGGGATTAATTATTATGTATATCTCTTATTGAAAGTATAAAAATCATATGAAAAAGATAATATAAAAATGAAAACATTTTTTTTTACTTTTCTGATTCAGGTGACAAAAAGCTTGTGGAAAAAAATGTTTGTTAAAAGAAATATAAATAAACAGTTGTAATTATTTTATATGGGAACAAAAAAGGATTTTAAAAAAGTGTTGCAAATATATGGCCAAATAATTAAATGACATACGTAAACAGTTAATTTGTAAAAAGTTTAGAAAATATATTTTTTCAAGAAAATACTTAAAAAGAAGTATGCTTTAAAAACTCGTTTCACAGTTTCAGGCTTAAAAAAGAATTTCCTTTTTAAGAAATTAGAAATAAGTTTAGAATTGTTAGTATATCTCATCATAATTACATGATTTCTAAGAAATGACATATATAATTAAAAATATAAACATTTTGAACAATTTATTCTGACAAATTTAAATGCTTTACTTGTTCACAAATGTTGCATTATGATAGTAAAAAAGTCCATTACTAATTGAAAGTTACAAATCCAAAATTAAAGGTATTTAAAAATTAGTAGCGTTATTGATTTAGTAAAATAACAGAAAAGCAAAAACTTCTTTATCGTAATTTAAGCTTTATCTTCACTTATCTTTAAAGAGACACATTACCAATTGTGCAATTTTATGAAATTACATTCTTATTACGAAAGTTTTTAATCACCATATATGAGAAAACGTAAAATATACATTTCAGAAAAATTAATTTTTCAAATGGACAAACACTCACAATTTTCAATTTCTTTTTACAATATTTCAGTGCATAAAAATATATACAAGTACTAAAAATTTAATATTCTTAAACTTCTAGATTTTCATTACATAAACAGATACATAAGTACACAAATAAATCAATGTTAAAATATGATTTATATTTCTTTTAATCTTAAAGAATGGAGCTTATTTGAACTTCGTATGAGTTTAAGCTCATTTTTCTTTGTCAAAGATTTCTCAGTTACCTTAAGCGATGAAAAAATAATTTTCCATTCTTTGATTTTTTAATGATCAAAATCTTAAATTTCTTTAAATAATTAGATTCATAAGGTTATGAAGTGATTCACATTTAAATTAATACTGAAATGCTCTAAGTATTCTAAAATTCCGAAATATAAAGCAATCATAGTTAGACATAAGAAGCCATTGTCTGTTACAGAAAATGATGCAAAAGATATAGAAATTGCAACTCATTAAGAGAAGGAATTTTTTTAATGGAAATGTGATTACACACCAAAAATGGGGCTAAAAATTTCTATTCTCCTGAAAAGGAGATTTGTATTTCCTCATTTTCAACATTGTTCAAAAAGCGGAAAAAAACGTGCTTTAATATTTTAAAAAGAAATAGAATTATAGTGGAGGCACAATTTACTTGCAGGTAAATTATATGTCTCTGAGTGACTGCTTTTATTTTTGCTCGTGTATAATGGTTTTACTTTACTATTGTATAAAAGCAATGCACCTTAACAAACATCTTTATATTATGATTTAAATAAATGAATATGTTATGAAAATTGCTTTTTCTAAAAATGTTTCTTATATTTATATAAAGATTAAAACAAGGAAGTATGTACTCATTCAAATACAATTCTATTCTTTTGAGCATCATATTTGATCAAATGAGTTTGAAATGTTCAAGTGCATTAGAAAATTTTACATTTTTCCATTTACAACAATATATAAGTAAATTATTTCATTTGGAACTTGGGACAAAGGGTGTCCTAAAAAAAGGGATGCAAACCTTCAGCGGAGGTAGAACACATCAAAAGGATTGCGAAGCAACTCATGACCAAAAACGTCGTGGAAGAAGGGAAGCAAAGTTACAAGAAATGAAAGGACACAAGATAAAGGTTATCAGACACATTCGCTGACCATAACTATTATAATTATTGCAATAGATTATTCAACTTCAAAAGCTATGGGGAAAATGTTCGTAGTTTCCACTGTTTCATGCAAATTTTGCGTATCATAGATTAACGGACACGCTTAAAAAACCCTTCGTTTTCCATGGAGGATTTCAGATGTGCAAACGATTCATGAAACCAGATCCATATCAAACTCGACGAGAATTCATGCTTAAAATCTTTGAATACAACCTAAAGATAGAGATCCATATTGCTTAAATCTGGATATTGCGGGAACCAAGCCTCGAATCCATCGTTGTTCAAATAACACACTTCCATGGCTTGAGTACGATTCAGTTGCGGACTGTACTCACTCTCCCTTTTACTCTTTTAAGACTCAATTTTGCTCACACTATGATGCACATGAGTAAACAAACAATAACCGGGTATATGTATATACAAGAAATGTTCTTTATACAATAATTGAGCTGCTTGAAAATTGTGTGGAGCCAATCCGTACAGTAAGTGCACAAATCCTTGGTCGTGTAGCGTAAAACTAACAGGGTGACTACTACTCAAATAAGAAAAAGAAATCAGATATTTCTTCCCTAGCACTTTCGTGAACAGCGCCACTTACCGACATATGAAAACGGTTCCGGTCATGAACTGCTATGCAATTTTTAATCCGGTTG
>BMAW01046503.1:0-20056 GCA_019974015.1 Nephila pilipes | reverse complement strand
AAAAAAAAGATTTGGAAAAGCGTCGGAACGATTGTATCACCCTAAAATGTGATTAACAAAAGGTGTTATGTTGATGAATAAAAAAAAAGTTTGCAAAAAAAATGTTGTTTTCAATGTTAGTCTCGGGAGTTATTGATTGATGTGTTATGAACTATTTCTTTTGTTTGAATAAAATATATTGATTGTCTCTAATACTTAGCAAGAAACTAAAATCTGCTCGAAATATTTGTTGATATTTAAATAGTTCTATGCTGGTTACAAATTATGGTACTAGATGCTCATATGAGTAATATTTCTTATGATCATCTATATTTGCTTCACACTTATAAAAAAGCATATATTTTTAACGTACATTTGGAATATAATAAATCGTAAGTATATAAATGTCAAAATAGAATCATAAATATTTTTATTTTTGATTTGGTTTTAGTTTTGTTTTATTGTCAGTTTGGAATTTCTTAACATTTGGAATACCTAGATCTAAATAGATGCGTATAAATTACTTTGAACTGTGAGATTCAGTCTATAAAATATATCTTGCTTAATGAAATAGGACTAGACATGTATTTTAAAATGATTAAAGATAGTAAAACTAAAAACCTTTCGTAAGCGGTAGGATTCCTAGTTTTAAATTTACAGCAGATGTGCAGCAAAAATAATTTTCAATCACACGCGTTTTAGATCTAATTTCATTGACTTGATAATATGAATTTTTCAAAGAATTTTTCAGATCTCGATTAAAGCTATTTTCAATTAAGGACCAGTAACTTTTATTTCTGTTTAAGAAAAGGTATTTAAAAAAAATTGGGGGATAGTGTAAGTCTCACAGTAATATAAATTTATAGCACAATTACCTTTACAGAAGTAAAGTAGTATAATTTACTAAAGTGTTGAATGACAGTTATCTATAAAATTAATTTTCCTTTAAAAACTAATCTCATTTTTCTCAAATTTCATATTTAAGTATTTGATCATTTGTATGTACAAATAAAATAAATAATAAGTTTTATGGGCGTCTAATATACTAGAAATATCGTACAATATATGAACCATTTTTTTACTTTTTCTGTATTCTGCAATATTTCGAAATTTTTAAAATAAAAAAAAAATAATCTTCAATAGGTGCCATTTTCTGAAATATTATGAATTGCTTTATTGCAATTCTTTCTATTATTTACTTAATACAAGTGCCTAAATTATTTAAAAACAATCAGTAGTACATTTATTTTCAAAAATGTAAAATATTATTTTGAGCTGCAGTTTTTTCTACTCAAACAAAATTTCAAAATGCTTATAATAATATTTTTATGAATATTATATGTAATTTTACGAAAAATTTTTGTTTCAATAATTATCATTGTATATTTTGACATATATTTACACTTGACTTACAGTATATATTCTTAGCTTACAATAAATTGTAACACAACAATTTTGCACTGAAAGGAAGTATTCGCGTTCTTTATTTCTTAGGCTACCGTAATATCACGAAGCCTTAGTTAAATCATATAAATTCAGTGGAAACGTTTTTCTGAAATAAATTTAATGATTTCTGAAAAGCTAAAAATAATGATAATGGACACATTTCGATGAACACATAATAATAATGAACTCATTTAACTTTTTCTACCATCATTCAATTTAAAGGATATCAATACACTTAAAATTCAAAATATTTGATTTACTTGAAACAAAAGACTTATATGTATATAATTTCTTTATCCTTTCCGAACATTTTGGTAATAAATGTTTAACGGTACTACCAAAACTTGTAGAGTAATCGGAAAAAAAACTATAAACCCTGCTTAAATTGTTTTTTCGCTATATTTCAACTTTAACATAAATGTGGTGTCTTTGCTGCTCACACATGAATGTGTACATTGAAAACACCTTTATGCTTAAAAGTCTGCAAATAGCATTTAAACTAGAAAATCGGGTTGCAACACAAACTGCTTGAAGAATCCTTGACAGAATTGTTCCTTGCTAATCTTGGGCTATCTGAATATGGAATAGGTGTAAACATTCTTGAACCGGATGTACACCTTGAGCAATAGTTCTTGTTCTTATTTCGGACGTTTCATCCACATAATTCAAGATAGTTGCTTCAATGTTTGGATGCCGTAGAGAACTTTACCCAGTCAATCCATTAGAGATAACTATGAATAAGCATTTTCAAAAGTGCCGATTTAACTGCTCAATCATTTAGTAATTAAGCTTAAGTCTTTTCGGAAAACCTTTTCTGATACAGCCGTAATGCTGCTCCGCCATTTAATTTGCAGCAGTGTATATTAGATGCATGTCTACATTTTCTCTTTTTGTAAAATCTCCCATCATGACCGAATACATAGTTGCAAATGATGTTTTGTTTTGCACGTGTATCAAATCACGAATGGTCAAGTACACTATTGCCCTCTACTCACAGCATTGCCAGCAAATCATAGCTTCCTATTATGTAATTGGTAGAACTTTGTAACAATTTTAAATGTCCTTAGCACTGATGTTGCAAACAAACAATGTTTTTCTTTGAGTATCTCTTTTTATGTATTCATGTCTCAACACGTCATTTCCAACCATAAATTCATATACTAAAATAATGTATGTCTTACTAAGCTGTACCACACCTCACAATATTTCTCATGGTAGTCGAACATTCCTGTATATCCCGTATATGAAAATTGATTTGTTTGCTTGTGAATTTTTTTTCTTTACAAAAGATTAAAATAGAAAGGAAAGAAAACAAAACTGTCCTTCACGTGTTTAACTACTTTATATCTTAGGGATAAGCTGTTATCTAAATCCGGCTCTACTAATTCTTATCAAAAATTATCTGTTCCATTACTTTTTCTTAGAAATAAATTCCAACAGAAAACAAAACACTTTTGTTAATCAGAAAAAAATTGAAAAATCGAAGTTATTAAAAAAATAAAACTTAAAAGTGAGAATTTGCATAAAATTTCATGTTTGTATTATATAGAATTTAACTTATATTGATTTGAGTAAAATTAAATATAATTATTTAGTATTTAAAACTGTTTCATAATTAAATTAAATATATAAACATTAAATGCATTTAAGATATTTTTTTTTAAATTGAATCAATGAAAATTTTGAAAAATGATTCTAATGAAATAAAGTTATTATATTTTGAAAACGGTCCTTGTGATTAATCTGATAACTCCTTTATTGATTAATTTTTCTAATAAGAAGGTTTATGAAAAGTATGATACAGATATGAAGTAATTTTCACTCTTAGAATTCGTACTTTACATTAATTTATTATATTCTAGAAAAATAATAAGATATTATGAGATTTATGATTAATGCTCGAATAACTGCTTTTCTAAAACCAAATCTTCAAATTTGTGAAGGAAAAGAGTTATAAAAATATACTAACCTTAACAGAAAAAAATCCAACAAATTAAAAACATTTAATTATAATTCAATTTAGTATGAATGTATAAATTTTGGAGATACACTCGCATTCATTAGATTGAGGCATGCGTAGTTCATTTACAATTAGTAAGACAAGGACTTCAAGAAATAGGAATTGGTATTATACAACATTTTACAATACATGTATAAATATATATATATGAATGTATGTATATGCAAGTGTATCCATCATTAAAATACATTTTATGGTGTATTTCTTACAAAATTTGGATTTTATATCATAGAATAAATAAATAATTACAAAATAACAAACTATTGTAAGATTGAAAATTAATTAAAGTTTTCCTTAGTAATCACAATATTTAACTTATTAAATTGATAGCATAATAGATTAAATACTTTTTCCCCTCGAATGACATTTCCAGATGCTGCGAGAAATTGCGATTTGGAAGGTAAAGAAAGAGCTTGTAAAGTTAGCGTTTCTTTTTTCTCTTTTCTTAATGTTTTTCTACCTGCGCTATGAGAATAAAATCTATTAAGGAAAACTGAACTCATTTTGAAGTAAATGTCAAGAAGTTTGACATACTGAAATGTTCTCCGGAAAATTTTATTTGATACCAGTTTTACTTTTTGAAGCTCTTTGAATCTTCATTCCTTCTGAAATGAAACTGCAAAAAAATTAGCTTAGAATAAATTACGGAAGTGTCTTGAATCAGATTTTAAGATGAATGTTTATTATTTTTCTTGAAAGTGGAAATATTTATTCAAATGCTTAGAAACAGTTTCTTTATCTATTTAAATGTCTTTTGGTTTCCAAAGTTATTTTAATTCATCTAAATTCCGAGGACGTTTCTATTATTAACTATCCCATTAAATGTTAAAAATTAAAATGAAATAATTTACGAATCTATATTCTTTTAGTGAATCTTAAGAATTATATAAAATGCGAAAGTAAAGAAGAAAATTACTTTATTTTATAATACCGTACGTCTTATCTTCGTGAACAAAACTGTTTTCTTATATATAAATGCTTATACTTTGATATATATGTTACTTATCTATTCAGATATTGTACCCTATTCAAAAGTGTTTTCAGACTAAATTTATTTTGTATTTTACATAATGCAGTACAGAATTTGAACGGAGCAAATAACTCCTTCCTTGTTTATTTGAATGCAAGGTTTTAATAACGAGATATATCATGAAAAAGATGTAAAAAGCTTTTATTTTAGATAAAATGATTTACACAAATCCGAAAAAGATACACACATCATGTGACATTGATTTGTAAAAAATGGATTTCTAAATTTATAACTTCCTAAAAAACTGGGTGATGATATTCTTTTACCTTACGTTTTAGCTCCATTTGGTATTTCTCGAGTCTAAATTATCATTATGTTATTTTTCGTGTATTTTTAAGTAAGATTTATTAAATGTTTGTTATGCATTTAGAAGAGAAGATGTTTCTGAGATTGTTTTAAATAAATGAAATCCAAGATTATTTTGCAATATTTTAAACAGCATACGTTATAAAATAGCCATCAAGAACAACCCTCATTACCATTGTCTAATGTTGGGATATATATATATATATATATATATATATATATATATGTAAAGTATAGACTTTCTTTTGAATTGCACTATTTAATTATGTTTATATAAAACAACACTATAATCCAATTTCGTTTTTATAGAATTATTTTATTGCAGAGGAGAGAGAGACCATTTCCACACGTTGGGACTTACACAACTTATAAGATTATAAGATTATGAGATAAAGATTATGAGAGCATGAGTGAGGAAAAGAAGGGTTATTCTCTTTTTTTTTGGTTATATAATAGGGATATTTCATTATATTTTTCATTGAACGTGTGGGGTGAAAGGAGGGATTTCGAGGGAATCTAAGAGCAGACCTAAAGTCAGGAAGGGATCATCCCTACATGTCTGGAGAATGTGAAAAAGCTGACTTTGCAGTTTTTAAGATAGTGTGATTGCATAAATTAAAGTTAAAAAGGAACCTTATCAGGAAATAACAATGAACATTGTCTTTTAAAGGAGAGAAAGGGAAAAATTAGGAAATTAATTTATTATTGTGAGAAACTAATAGGAATTAAAGAAGAAGAAGTTATTATTTATATATATATATATATATATATATATTGTATATATATATATATGGCAATAATTGTTTGTTTGTACAGTAAGCTATCGCATCGGAGAATAGAACTATTGTAGGCATGTGTATTATAATATTGTCACTGTAACAATTATCAAATGAGTAACAACGGTATTTGAAAACTCATAACGCTTTGAAAGGCATATATTAATTATTCAGCGCATAAAATGGCCAAAAATGAATTTATGAAAGTAAGGCTTAGCGTAATGTTTAAAAGATGGATTTCTAGCTGAATTTTGAAAAGCTTATTCGTTATTTAAATTTCAAAAGTATAATCGAAAAATCTCAACATTCGACAATATTTTACAACATTCAAATAACTAAGCTTTATCTGTACGGGTAGACCTACATTGATAAGGTTGTAGTTTTTGAGGCAATAATAAATATTTTCATACAGATTTTTCTTTCATTTATTTTTGCTATTATTAATTAAGCTTTAGAGTTTGAATATTTTATTTATATGACCTCCACCATTTTTCGTGTTTTCTTTTCCCTTCCCTCGTTGCTCGAGAAGTGATAAATTTATTCAATTATAAATACATTGAATTTTTACATATATTATTTTTGATACACTTTTAATGAAAAAGAATTTATACCTGATATTTACATTTTCATAACAAATAAATAACGAGATCTACATTTGTGGCTTTTTTTCAACTCTCTTTGTATCGGAATTTTTCTACCTTCCTCTGATATTTTCGAGCTTCTTTCCTGATGTAATTGTAAATTTTTTTTAATGTTCCCGCGATATTTTTTTATCATGTATTATTTCTGAAAGATTTTATCAGTTTTTTTCGAAATGGTCTTTTTTCCATCACTTGTTTTGATTACGACAAGTATTTATGTGTTTAAGATCAACAGACGCGCTTGCAAAAAAGTTAGGGCAGTTATATTAAAAATAAACATGCGGATCCTTTTTCATTTCCATTTGCACAACTTTTTCCACCATTATTTTTTGTTTCATTATAAAATTAAATTAAATCTATAGCGTCTGTTCTTTCATGTAAAAGTTTGGTCCAAAAGTACATAATTGATTGGATTATCGGTTTATTTTTATCGGCCCAAATAAAAAAACAAGTGATATACTGTGGAAACATAAGCAATGAGGAAAATATTTTTATATTAGGAAATATATAGAGCATAACTTGAAATACAGATCTTTATAAAGTATTAAATTTAATTTAATACATATTTCTATACATATCAGTGATATGGCCTGATAGAACGCAGATAGTTAAAAGATCATTTTTTATTTTAATAATGCTACTGAGAAAAAGTTATAAACCAAAGACAATTATTTAATTGAGAAATATATCAAATATAAAATGTCTTAACTTAAACCCATTAGAGCTATAGCAAAATAAATTATAGAAATGGTTGGTTAGATCCATTCAGAGTACAATGAATAAAGAGAAAACGTGTGACAAACTTACATGTAAGACGCATAGGTTCACTGTTGTAAAATAAAATATACTTATTTTAGAACCATAAGAAAGGAAAAAAAACGTTGTGGTATTTTAATGAAACTATTTTTGTTGGTGAAAGGAAAAGAGACTCATGTACTTTGGAAAAGTATTGAAATTGAAAAAAAGTTGCATCGAACAACACTGAATCTTAAAAAAAGAAAAAGTACAAGAATCTCATTTTGAATAAAGAAGAGATTTTTTTTCTTCTTCAATAATGAAAAAATAAAACAAACTTCAAACAAGTAGTCTGTACGAATAGTAACTTTTTTTATGCTGATGGTTGAATGTGGAATATTTTTTTCTGAATGAATAGTCCATTTTTATCTGCTTCCTTTTTCCAATGATATTGATTTTAACTGAATGTTTTTTGAAGAAATCTACATATTAGCTTACTTAATGAAATAACATGCTACATAACTTTTTACGTTTATTTTCGAAGCTATTAATTTTTAAAATATAAATTTAATTATTAGATTTATTTTATATTATATTTATATAATTATATTTAAATATTACTTTAAAGCTTCATTTCAAAACAATAATTTAATGTAATAATTAAGCTGTTGGTAAATAGAATGTCTCAGAATTAATAAATCATTATATAAGAAATTTCAGATTTATTTTTCAGTCTTAAAGCTTTCTTAAATTATAATTTCCACGATAGTTATATGTGGTTTTTAAAATTTATTTATGACTTAACGTTATCATATTTCAATCACAAACCTCTATTTTCATCTAAATAGAATATCTCGTAGGTCATAGAAAAAGTTTCTTTAACAGAATTTACAAAATATTTTCTTCACAACTTTTGTGACATTTCAAAAGAACATTAACAGTTTGTTGTAAAATTGGCTAGAAGTGAATCCTGGTTACAGTTATAAATGTCAAACCTACTGTATTTAATAAGTGTCTCAATCGGTGCGAATGAGTTAGGATTCATGCAAGTTAAGGGATATTTAATAGAAAACGATCTTACATCTTCTATGAAGATAGTTAAGAAAAATATTTGGTCTTTTTCTGATATACTATCGTTTGTGTGTGGATTTGTGATCTTATTGACTATTTAATTAAGCTATATTATATCTGTAGGCTTTTATTATAAATGACGGTTATTATTCTCTTGAAAAGTATAAAAAATAAAATTTATCTCTCTAAAGGATTTTGCTTTAACTATTGGGTTAAAATATTTTATAACGATTAATCCTTCAACACACACACAAATACCTCTTCTCATTTAACTACTAATACTACATCTTTTAAAATTACTTTACTATATCGAGTAAGGTCTCCAACTGAAAATTAAATGAGAAGTTATCTGACTTAGTGAATATAGGCATTACTTCCATGCCACGCAAATAGTAATTTGCGGAGCAATTTGTCTGTGAAATTTCCCTTTCAGCTCATTAGAAATTAATGATGTTAGAGAATTTCAAACCTAATTAAAATTTGTCTTGGAACAGTTTGAGTGCATTAAGAAACTCCGTACTGATAATTCTGATGGATAATTGTACATTTCGTCATTGAAAAAGCATTTAAAAATAAAAGTGTTATATGCCGCATGAAGGTATTTAAGCATGCAAATTTTAAGAAGAAAATCTCTTTTATCATTTTATTGTTTCTGAATGACAGGTGTTTATTCTATTTTAAGTACTAAAATATGACTCGTAAGAAAATGTCATTCTGGTAAACAAACCTATCATTTATGAATAGTTAGATGATATGATTTGAAATAACTTCCATTAAATTTTCATTTTATTTTAAACTATCTTATACTTATAACCATCTTCCTTTACAATAGTAATAAGTAATATAATTCTAAGTCTTTACACAGTGTAAGAGTGAGGATTTAATTACTTTTAGAAAAACAAGTTAAGAAATAATATTGAGATAGTGAGTTAACACTCATTTCATTATTGGGTATCAATATCCGAAATTTTAAATTTATAGTAAAGAAGATCAATACAGCAAAGATAATACCTAAGACAATTTCCTCTTGTTTTCTGAAGCTTATGTTATGTTTTTTAAATAATAAGAACCTTCTCAATCAAATACCGAATAATATTCCTTAATAAAAAAATCAAACATGTTCTTAAATTTTTTTCTATTCTTTATGAGTGAACATTTTTTTCAGATTTTGAACAAGTGAATCATTTTTTAAATTTTCATACAGACACCTTTGAAATGTGAATGTTTCTCAGGTAATCTTAAAAGATGGGAATTAATTATGCAAATAAAAATAAGAAACAATTATGTGTACCATAATTAATGTTAGTCATATAATAAGCTTATAAGCAGAGGTTAAACTTATTAAAATTATAATACTATAGAATGACCAGCATTTTTACACAAATTGAATCCTTAGACGCTACTAGAAATGTTAATATGGAATATGCTGAGATTTCAATCAGGTTTTTATTCATCGTTTTTTATATTTATAAACCTTTTATTGTTTCCTGAACGTTAGTGATAAAGTTTGGAAAAGAAAGCCTAATTCCTTTTGGGATGAACTTCAAGAGGTTTGATATATTCTGAAGTATTTTGGTAGAAAGTTTTTGATTTCCATTTTTTCCTTTTTGCGTTTAGCCTTGTTTTCACGAGCGAAATTATTAGGAAACTTATATACTAGAATATATATAAAAAAAACTCTTGAATATTTTTTTTTGTGACCAGAGTTAAATATGTTACTTTTAGGAAACAATGAGCGTTCAAATCTGGCTTCAGGAATTTCTTGTAACTTAACACTATATTATAGACATTTGAATACATTCAATCAGTTATATATATCCCAGTTTTCGATTATTTTATCTAAATATTTTATGGTCGAAAATAAGCAATCAATTATTTTAAAAAATAAATAATTACATTAATAACAATAACTGAAAATAATATTTCATTTTTCAACAATAAATAAGTAGAACTAATTTTTTCTTAAAAGAAGATGCTTCGTAAGGGAAATCTACAATTTTGGTACTATTTTGTCCATGCATAAAAACGTTAATTTAAAGGTAAAATTCGTGAGCTTCTAATTTTATTTTGCAATTTTATACTATTTTTGGTTCTATCAATTCTAATTTTCTTAACAAATAATGTTTGTCATATTTCGGAGTTATTGAAAATATGTAACTTCTGATGAACACTGAGTTTCTAGTTTTTTGTTGCAAGATTTTTAACAAAGCAATCGCAATATTTCTGACAAAAATATGTATTATATGTATAAAGGGATTAAGAATCGTATATACATATACTTTTAGATTAATGGGAAAGCTTATTCAAAGTAATTAAAGGGTCATCTAGGTAATTTAAGTTTCTTCAAAATGAAATGGCTTTCTTTTATGAAATAGTTTGTTTCATAGGTCATTTTTCCAATGGACATTCAAAACCAGGTTTTTGCCGGAAGAGTAATTTATTGTCAAGCTACCACATTGGTCTCACAAAGACGTGTTAAAATTTAGGGTTGTTTATTCGAAAGTTAGCCATTTTCCATATACTTTGAGACAAATCTTGATTACAAATGGTGTTAGTGTACGAATCTTTTTGTCTAACTTATATGTTTTAAAAATGATTTGATACATGATTTAGTTTTTTTTAGCACATAAATACTAGAGGAGAAATTTTTTTTTATAGAAACAAGGCATCAGATCTAGTGATATATATTTAGACACACAATTTATATGGATTATGTTATGAAAACTTCATGATATCTTTTAAATTGAAAAAAAAAAGCTTACACTTACAACAATGTAATATTGTTGTAAGTGTAATAGCTTTGATTATAACACAGAACTACTGAAGAATAGTTGTAAAATACATTATTATATTTATATTTGGTATAAGTTAAATTATAAATGTGTGTTTGCAATTTTTATTTGAAATAAGATCCTGCGCTATATGTACTATCTATTAGTACTTTACTAATTAACGAAAAAGAGAAACCAATTTTTTCATCATAATTTCAGTTATTTCTTTAGAAATAATTAAAATCAATATTTTACATACTATTACCATAGGTGATACAGGTAGATTGTAGAAGTAGAATGTAGACATAGATGTGAAAGAGAAATATTTATTAGAAAGAGCGGTATTGTTAAAGAAAAATAAAGTTAAATCGATATATAAAGTGAAAAAACACGTAAATTATGTTCAAAATTTTTAAATTGTTTTGTAATATATCACGCTTTAAGTGGTAATTATTAAGGACTTTGATGAAAATTCTTTATCGCTAAAAGCAAAACAGTTAATTAAAGGATTTCTTTAAAATAAGATAATTCATTTCTTACTCTGAAAGAACCTTCCACATTATAACTTACTATCCCTTAATTTATCAATGGATTTCTAGAGCCTATTAAGTTTAAAAGCGCAAAGTTTTTGTTCTTTAGAAAAATGTAAATTTCATATCATCTTTGATGCTAACCTTTTTCACTTTCAATGTAAGATCTTGTTTCATCAATCAATAATTTATTTCACTATTTTATTTACATTCAATAAATATTCATTTCATTTAACTTTTTTATTCATTTCTTTTTGATGATTCCAGAAGCATCTAATTAAGTTCAAGAACTTTCAAATCCTTTGTCCTACTTTTCTCATCGTGCATTTCATTCCTGGTGTTTATCACCATCTTGAAAATTTACTCCTTTACTGCTCTCAACTGTCCAATTTGCATTTCATTCCGAGCAACTTCATAACTGTGTGTAAGTTTTGGAAAGGAAAGTTAATAAGTAGATACGTACTCCAAATTTAAGAGAAACGCCAATCGATAAGTTAACAGGTCTTTCTTTAAAGAAATTTCTAAACCAGTTTTGAATCCTCAAATTTTCAGGTCGAATAAAATGTGCTCATTGGAAACATAGAAACTTTGATGTTTTCCAAACCAAGTCTTATAAATAATTTTTCCCTATATTGGTTCAGAATGTTTTTTCCAAAATATACATCTTGGTCTGAACTTAAAAATATTTATAAATAAGAAAAGAACGAGAAACTCTACTTGAAACATCATTTTGTATTACTTAATCATTTGTTTTATGTTTTATAAGAGAGGTATTATTTATAAAAGTTTCTGCTTGTGTGTTATGTGACGATTAAAATTATAAGCATTATTAATAATCAAAACATTTTTGGTGAAAGTGCATTAATTATGAAATTAATGTAAAAACAACAGATATTTTATATTTTAGAAATTGTCATGCTAGAAATTGGAATAAACAAAATAAGAGCAAAATTACTTTTTTTCTGATCTATTGAAATTTTTTCGAAAGGGAATTCTGAAATATGTTTGAAATATTCTACTTATTGCAGGAAAAAAAAAATTAAGAAAAACCCAATGGAACTTTATTTTGCCGATTACTCTGAAATTTAATTTATAACATTAAAACGACAATTTTTGCTAAATTGACTGGTAATTAACCGTAGTTTATAGTACAAATTAAATTAAAAACAAGTGTTTGAAATGGTAACATAATATAATCCCATGAAACGTTATTCATTACTTTTTAATTACTGTTCTTAAAGCATATTGTTCATTAGGAAATGATATAATAAAGCCTTTTAAAAGTACTAAATTGTAAGCATGAGAAAAATGTTGTCAACCCAATACGAAATAATAAGAATGTAAATAAAATTAAAAATTAAAATCTTTAACTGATAAGGAGTTAAGATCATCGTTATGATTATGAGACATAGGGAAGCAAAAATAATAAACCTAAATATTTTAACCAATTTAATAAACTTTAAATAAGCAAAATCCAAAAAAAAAATTATGCGGATTGCATAAATAATCGTGTCCTCAACCAAATATTATAAGGAAAAAATGCTATGTTTTATTTCTCGAAGAATACTACTCAAAACAAACGACTTTATATCACTGAATCCGAATCAGTTAATCTTATAGTGATGAGAGCATTCTTAGTATATTGCCTCACATTTTCTCGAACCATCACAGTGTTCCCAAGAGCCTCACTAAATCCTTTATCTCCTACTCTCTCCTATTCACAACTTATTATCAACTTAATATCAAAGGGCTGCAAAATACCTACGAAAAATAGTTTTACGTGTAACAAAAAAAGGAATTAAATTTCTTTTCTCCTTTCAGAAAATTCTCTTTCAAATATTTATATATATGATGCGAAAAACAATATATTTTATCTGCCTATCCATCGCATTTCTTAGGAGTTCTTATGAAAAATGGCAACTCGCTACTTTAAAACTTTCTTCTTTTGTTCACCGTATAAGCGTCTTCATTGCATATCTCAAACCAAGGTCGTTGTAATAAGTAATTATCAACAATATAATGCATAAATCACTCACACGATTAATAATAGTTTCCTATACGTTTATCGACCACTTTTCAATAGCTAAATCAAGATTATTCTGTGAAAATTGGTAAAATGACTCCTCAGTATATCGTACAAGTAATATATTCAAAAGTAAAACTATAGTTTTAAAATAATACAGACTAAGATGAATTGCGTTAGTTGTGGATGTTTTTTATACATCTAATGAATAATATAAAATTGGGGATACAAAATAATTCAAAGAGATGAATTACGAACTATTTGAAAAATACTAAGAGTACTCAATATAATGGTTGCATTTATTTATATATCTTTTACAGCATATTTCTACATTTGTTTTCTGTTTTTATTCTAACCGATTCTTTACACTTATATTAACTAGAGAGCTAGATTCATTCGTCTTTAAAAAGTGACGATTATTATCAAATATTGGTATTTATTAAGTCTGGAAAAAGAAATTCGTGTACTTTATTTTGTTAGCATACCACTTAATATTTATTACCTCTCCAAAAGGTAAAAGGTTTCATTAATTTAAATGTTGTATTTTCGTTATCATTCCTCCAAAACCATAATAATATGTGGTTTTATAAGTAAATATAAATCTTCCAGTTTACGTATTATTAGTATATTTAATATTTATCATATTTAAATATGTAAAGACTCTTTTCCTTTCGAATAAATAAAATAACTATGACACACAAAAATAAAATAAGTTTTTCTGTAATGCGTTAATTAAGATAATTGATAAAGTGTAATTTTGAAAATACTTTTGTTCCCTACTTTCTGTTTAACGATATTTGTACAAAACCGAAATGCATTTATTAGTATGTATGTTGCATGATGTTTCTTCAGCAAAACAGCAATATTTTAACTGGTGCAATATATCATTTTACTAATAAATTACATCATTAAATTTGAATTAAAATTTAATCAAAATTTTCTCTTTCTTAATTAATTTGTAAACATTCTTAGTAGTGCAATAGATAAAATTAATTATAGCATTGACACTGAAAGTTACCTCTAAATGACGCATTTTAATCTACTTCTTTTCTTCCACTTACAATCCATGTGACTTATAACCACAAAAACTAATTAAACAAAAATAGTAAATAAAGAAATTATATAACATTAATAACATTATGTAATTCCAGGTTGTATTTTTATTTATAGTAGGTACAACATAATACATCCTAAGTATTTTTCATAATACGTGCAATAATTTTAATTATATAGATTCAAATTTGTTCATTATATACAATGCTTATAGCCTGTTAGAATGAAAATAATGTTGAAAAACATAAATTAGACTTATAAATTATTAATAATGATATTCGGTTATAAGTCGTGGATTTTCTCAATACGTTTTGCAATAGTTAAAATGACTCAATGATTATTGCTAAGAAACACTGAACAATGTTTTTGTCAACTGTCATAGAAACAGATCAAAATTTTAAACACATTTATGGACAGAAAAATATTCTAATTCTCATGAGAAACTTGTGCTGTTGTAACACATACATCCTTTTGGGATTTAATTCTCTTAAAAGTTTCGGAACATTCCAAAAAGACACTATTTTTCTCTTGAATATATTAAGTTCAAACCAGTTTAACATTATAATCTAGGTGAAGAGATATGGAATACGTTTTATATCAGATAATATCGATTCTTTCAGATAGAAATTAGTAACCTTCTAAAATACGCTACTCTCTAATTGACCTCTATGTCAAAATACAAATGTTCGAGCGTTTTGTTATTGGAAGAAGTATTCTAGGTTCGGATGTTATTCTTTAACGTTACGCGAACAGTATTAAATTTTCTATATCTTATAAAATCCCTTTCTGTCACTTCTAAGCAAGCCAGTTTTTTCTTCCTTTAAATACTATTTTTAATAGGAATGTGAAGTACTTGTTCTAGAAAGTATTCAGATTACTTTCGATGAATTCTATTTCTGTGAAATACTGAAATAATGGAGCGTTTCTCAACCCTGACAAGTATTTTTTGCTTCACTAATTACCAAATCCTTTTCTTTGATATATTTGATTCACAAACCAAGAAATTTAAGGTTAAATTTTACGTCTAATTTGTGGTTTTCTTATGTTTTCTATTTAATAAAATAGAAAGTTTTTTTTCTTTCAGAAA
Source organism: Nephila pilipes (assembly GCA_019974015.1). Lineage (NCBI taxonomy): Eukaryota > Metazoa > Arthropoda > Arachnida > Araneae > Nephilidae > Nephila > Nephila pilipes. Next base: position 4,588 of record BMAW01046503.1, on the reverse strand, counting down.
CACCCTAATCCGTTGTTCAAGAGATATGTTATTTTAAAAGAGTTTCTTAAACTAATCATTCTTAGAAGTAATGATGTTAAGAATTTTAAAATAGTTTATTTTAGTTAAAGGTCATTCATGAAATACAAATTTGAATTCATAAAATTAACTTTATCCTCTTATTTTAATACATAATATACTGTTACAAATCTGAAATAATGTTTGCTACAGAATACTTAAATATTCGATGGCATTATTTTGATCCCTAGGAAAATAAGGTACCTTTTAAATTTAAAATTCTACGAGAAATCTTTGTGTGATTACTCGTAACTTTCTGTAAATTTCAAAACGCGTGTAATCTTTCAATACTTTCTGTATATTTTGTTTGATTTAGATACATTGAAATTGTTCAATAAATGATCCTATGGTTCTTTTATAGCTTATTTCGAAAAACAAATACGAGAAACTGCACATATTTTGATTTATGCTGCGTTAGTTGCTAATATTTTTAAATTTCATGCTAAATTGTCCGCTTAGTAAAATATCTAAAAAATGGTGCATGTTATTTCCAAATTTAGGACTAAATTCGTTGCATACTATGTCACAAAAATTCAGAAATAAATGCCAGCCATGATATTTTTTTGTTACGCATGAATATTTCAATTTATTTTTATAAATATTTAGTTCAAATAGATGATCATAATATTTATGACAACAAATTCAATCAAAAGAAAAAAAATTAACTACAGGAAATACTGCTCATAAAAAAGTTTTTATTAAAAATAATAGGATTTATTTCATATTTAAATTTAAATATCATTCCAGATAGGTGTTTCCCTCGAGCCCTTTTCTCTTCATAACCACTCTACTTTTTGTATTGTAATGAAACAGCAGGCTCTGATTTTTTATTTTGTACGATAAAAGGAATGAAAAAGGAGCCACTTAACGCACGAAAAATGCAAATAAGCATATTTACAATAACTATTTTGTAATCATGATAGATAAATAAGTAGGCTGTATATCATGTCAGCTTGTTTATCGAATATTTATATTCTTACGAAGACTCAATAGCTGAAATTTTTGAGCTTATGACTGAACTATTGATTTGAGCTGAGTATTTCCTTGTGGTCCTTATACATGGTGTATGATCATATATAAGGGAAATGGGAACCGAAGTAGCCTTTATAAATAAATTTCTTATTATTTTGGGATTAAATCTATACAATATAATTCAAATGAAATGTTTGCTTGTTTTACTAATTTTAAAACTAAACATAAGGTTTTATAGGTTTTTGAAATGGATAAGATTTATAGTTAATACATCTCTATTAAGTTATATATGTTTTTGACAAATTCCTGCTTATTTATCTGATCAATAAGAAATAATTTACTGTTATCTAATTATTTTCTGCGTTAATTTTTTAATAAATAACTCCTGTGATGTAAGGGAAAACAATATTTAATACAATATTTCTTACTGTAGATAACAAAAAACATTTTTGAAGATATTTAATTGAAGTTAATAAGTTTATATATATAATCAAAAAAATGTTTAAAGTTCAAGAAATTTATTCTTCTATGTTCCTTTTATAGAGTTCTCTATTACTTTATTCAAAGTTTAAAGTTTGAAAATAAACTAGAAGAATTATAATATTCAAAAAAGTGTTACGGCTCTATAAAATTATAAATTTAACTCCAAAGAAAATTTCTCGTTTTCAAAAATGTATTGTCTGCATCATTCAGAAATAAATAAATATAATGACGCAATATTAGTGCTATATGTCCTAAATTCTTTTGTTAGCAATTTAATAATATTTATAGCATAATATATTGAATCCTGTAATAAAATTCAGTAATATTTACTGTCTTTGAGCGTATTTTTTCCTTTAGATAATATATTCCCAACATAAACAGACTCTTCTAAACATACATATTCAAGGGTGTTTCGAAAAGTAATTGTATTTAAAGACAGATGATCGCATTAAGGTAAATTAATGTTACTATTGGGTTCTGCCATCTGTTAAACGGAGCCGGAAAAAATTTGACATTGATTCAACAATTAGTTTTGATTTCGTAGTTAAATGTTACCAAATCAATATTTGATTGCTATCACATCGAGTTATCGACATCATTTTGTATCGAGTTGTCACCGTCGATAATAAATAGATTCATCTTTATATACCAGAAACCAAGTAACAATAAATACAAGTGGTTGATTCGGTGAATATACTTCAAAGAAGGCGATGATGATCGCATCTGCCGGAAAGGTTAGGACGAAAACATTTTGAGGAGGGAAAGCCGTCATGATCAAAATACGAGTAACTGAGTTTTATATCACTGTTTTGTGAGACTTCATGTATTCTAAAAAAATATTTTCGATGCTACGAGCGCAATCTCTTGGCTTTCCTAATGACTTCTTGAGCGACCCACGTAATTTCCATCATTACAATTTTTTTAATTTTGATTTTAAAAATAATAGTTTGCGAAGGTAAAAATAAAACTAAATAAGGTATTATGCATTCCTTAAGTAAATTTTAAGTAAGTAAGGCAAATAAAAGTTTTAGAATCTTTTTCATAATTATTATCTATGAATTTTTATTTATCTCATAATTTAAAAAAAAATGCCTGTCTAACTAAATATATTATAATCCTTTCATTGAAGTAATATAAATAATTCGGGAAACACATCAAGAATTGAAAGAAAATGTTTCCTACGTCCTTGGGAAAAAATCATTGTTCTTCTGTGACCTAAGTACACCAGAAAGAATAATCAGACTTTTCTAATTTAATGCAATTTTTTCTACACTTGGAATGTTCTGAATTGAATTCCTTCCTCCAAATGCATTGATTGGCTCAATGGGAAAAACTCTTTTATTTTCAAACTCTGTCGCAGCAACATATTTCTCCAATCACGGAGCTCAGCCTTTCCTTTTCTGCTGGATTTATGGTGGTGATGAACTTCTAATAAGCTTCTTACCTTTTCGGTATTATCTGTGTAATATTGTTCCTAAGAGAAAATGATCTCAATTTACTATTTTAAGGAATGCTGTTCTTAAGGTTCTTGTCGTTATAAACAATTGTTTTGATGCTGCAGAAATATTTTTCGGAGAAGATGAAAGATAAAATTGGAGTGTTTATCAAAACAAATCTTAAGATGGGAAGTTCGATAACTGGGGTGGACATTTTGGAGTATATGAAGATAAAATAATTAATAAAAGTAAAACTTTTATTCTTATTTTATTTTAGTAATTAAAGAATAAAGCATAAATACATAAAGATCAAAATTATTTTGTCAAAGAAATTTTAATTATATTTAAAAATTTTATTAACTTACAGTAAATTATTGTTTCTACTATGTGACTATATTTTGGAGGAGAAACTTTTACTCTCAAAACTGTCTCCCATATCTTAGGAAGAGAATCTATTAACTTGTTTATATTATTTGGTGCTATACATTTTCGTAATGGGTTGAAAATTCAGACCAGTAATTGAGATTTTTGTGACTGAATTTCCTGATGGCTTTCCAAACTCATTCCACAACAATTCTAACGGATTTAATTACTGACTTTGATTCTGTTATAGAACTTAAACGTTATTGTTCCAGAAAAAACAATTTATATGCGTTCTCTCATTATATAATGCTACAAAATCAAGCTTACACATTTTTAGAGCTTATGGCACCATGTGCATTTCTAGTATATCTTTGCAGAAAAAAATATTTCCAAGCAAAAATGTATTCGACATAATGTTTCTACGCAACTTTTTAGAGGAAAACATCCTATCACTTTAATATCTCCATAACATCTCTTATTACAGAAAAGTTTTTCATTCACTTTTTTGTTAATTGATGAGGTGTGTCTAGTAAATAACGAGACTAAATCTGTAAAATATGTCATATTCATGTCATACATATTTACTTATTGTATCCTTCAATACACACCCTTCCTCTATATCTGCAAAATTCGAAGCGAATCTTCCAATGTTCAAAGCAGCGGGGAAAGTCGTCTTCTGTCAGCTTCTTCAGGTCGCGTGATGCTTTTTACTTTCACAGCTATAGCGGTATAAAATCCTGTTCCTTTTAATACATATTTTACCTTAAGAAACAGACAGAAGTCGCATGCTTCAAGATCTGGCAAATAATTCGGATGATCCAACACTAGAATACTGCATTTGGATAGAAACCTCTTAACAGACAATGTGGAATAAGCCGCTGTATTGTCTTGGTAGAAAAAGTTGCCTTAATTTTTTTTTGTCAATTCCTACAGTCTCAACAATCGCACAAATATTCAGAACGAGCCAGATTACCGTTTTATTCTGTATTATCATCCATTTTTGACGGGGATGGGAGACCTGGTCGTGAATCATGTGCAACGTTTTCTTGGACATCTCGAAAATGCTAAAACTACTCAAAAACACGTGCATGCGTTGAACATTCATTGTCATACATTTCTTTCAATAAATTATTAGTTTTAATAGCAATCGTTCCAAGTTTCATGTGAAATTTCTCAAAAATGCATTGCTCACTTACCATTTTTCAGGAGAAATAAACAAACAGCATAAACGAAATTCTAATGCGAATAACGGCTAAGGGTATAAGAGTTTGCTTGCA
>BMAW01046502.1:7863-23135 GCA_019974015.1 Nephila pilipes | reverse complement strand
GTAAGTACTTTTGATTTCAACATGGAATTCGATCGATTTAAGAAAAAACTAACAGTGTTTAAATAATCAATTAAATTAACGAAAAGAAGTAAAAATTCATATGATGGTTCTAAATTAGATGAATTGTTAAACCTATTGCGGAACAAAATTGATAACATTAAAATTCTTGTTGATCGTATTGTCGATTTAATTGATGCGAATAACATTGAAAGAATATAGAAATAAATGAAGAATACAGCGAATATTTAATTGCATATAAGTGTTTATTACAAAGAAGAATAAATGAATCGAGTTTAAGTAGTCAAAAAGCCCGAAATTTCGTGCAATAAAATCCAGTTTTGTTTCAATCGCGATCAATTTCGGATTGCACCCCCACCATTAAGTTAGCTCGATTAAATTTTAATAACTGTTATGGAGATCCATCGACATTTTTTAGTTCTGTGGATAGTTCAAAAATGCGATCCATAAGAACAATAGTTTATTAAAGGCAGAAAAACTTATTTATCTGAAAAATCTTGTCGGTGGTAGTGCAGCATCTGCTATTAAAGAATCAGAACCAAAGGATAGAAATTATGATTCAGCATTAGAAATATTACGATCTCTCTATGGTAATAAGGGTGTATTAATTCCAGCCCACCTCGGATCATTATTAAATATTACACCTATCATAAACTCTGATTTAAATTCTCTAAGAAACATGTATGATAAAATCGAAACACAAACTAGAAATTTAGAATCTCTTTCGGTTGATGCAAAACGTATGCCAATATCTTAACACCTCTGAGGCGGTGGTATGCTAGTGGTTAAGGTATCGAATTCGCGGTCAGCGATTTTTGTTGAGTCGTGGGTTCGAGCCTTGATGCCACTGAAGACCCGCCGTGTATTCAGGGCTGATGCACGTTAAATCTGTTGGGACCCTAAGTCCTCTCGTTGGCGTAGTGAGGAAGTTGGTACGGGGGTTGCCAGCTCAAGTGTCGTCCTCGTCACTTGACCGAGGTTCAAATTTACGAAGTCCATCGCCAATAGCCCTCGTGTTAATAAAAACTAAACTAAAAAAAAACCTATTCATTCATAAACATCTTTTGTTTGGGGAGAGTGCTCCCGAGCGTCCTTCCTGCCATGTCGCTTACTCTATTCATCACATTTTAATTGACTGCCAAGTCTTTCGTAATCATCGTCGCATTTTTTATTTTTTAGTTAAACAGACTTTGGTGTGGGAAACCCCCCATACCTTAATTGTTTTTTTTTTTTTAAAAAAAAACATTGGTCTTTTACATCAAATATGAAGTTCTAATTTTACATATTTTTTATTACTTTGTGTGTTTCTTATTTTTAAAATCTTATTTTAAATTATTTTAATTGTTTGGCGCATCATAGCCTGCTTTGGCTCTTGCGCCATAAAAATCCACAGTCACTGACATTCGCACTCATTATTTAAAAAAAAATAAAAACAAAATTTGACAGTTGTTGAAATTTGTGACTTTTGAATCTTCTATTTACTGGCGGCTTTGTTTACTTTTTTTATTAACTGCAGTAAATTTTTCAAAATTGATATTCTGCTTTTAACAATTTGTACTTCCGACAAATTATTTTGTTCTACTCAAGATTTTTAATAGATATTCTTAACTTCCTTTGCTCAAATGTTTGGAGCAGCGTAGCCTCAATTTGGCTCTTGTGCCATTAGCCTCAATTCTCACTCTCACTGTTCATTTTGTAATTTTATTAATAGCCAGTTGAAGTTTTCTAACAGTTTTTGTATCCTTTCCCGATCATGAAACTTGTAAGTCTTCAACATATATAAGACCTTTCACAGATGGCGAGATGTTTGAAATAATGTTATAATTTTTGTAATGAACAGAGTTATACTAAAAACTCTTCCCTGTGTTACTTCTCTCTTCTTGAATAAAATCATCTGATGAGATCAAGTCAATTTTAACTTCAAAATACATGTGCTCTATAATCTTATGGATAAAAATCGGCAGCTTACCCCTCAACTCGTTATAAGTCTCGAAAAATTCCATACCTCTACGTACGATCATATGCCTTTCGGATGTTGAAAAAATGGACACAAGATGTTTGTTCTGTACGAAGGCATCTCTTGCCTGTGTGTCTAAGGTGACTGGATTATCTACAGTGCCTTGTTTCGTTTATAATTCATGTTATCTGGTCCAAGGGATGAATTGCGAGCATGATAGCGATCATATTCCAATTCATGAAAGAAAAAGTAATTGTTATATACCAAATGTTTTTTCCTGGTAAAATTTATTTTCTTTTCAATTGCAGATATTTTTTTTTTTAAATTATCAGAGTAATTATCTGAACTAGAAGCATGGGAGAGAGTTCGGGCCTCTGTATTTACAATGTATTTTGGAGATGAAATAGTCTGGCCGTTGCATTCTAATTTGCCTTTTATTAAAAAAAACCGGAGACACGTTTGACCCTGTTCCACAATTTTTTGCTTGTGACGCCTCTATTAATATTTTCTACATATTTGATCTACGATTCCATAATACGTGTTTCCTGAATAAAAATTATAAATTTTAATTCATTTTAACAAATGTTTGGCGCAGCATAGCTTATCTTGGCTCTTGCGCCATAAGACCTCAGTCAGTCACTCACTACGATTCCTTTCGACTCCGGAATTCAATTTTTCTAAAAATCGCTTTGTGTCCTTTGTAAGAAATGAAATTAACAAGTGTTGGATGTCTCTTCAAAATATTAAAATACATTATTTGATTTCTATATGCATCCCAGCACTCTCCAATCTACCACGGTTTCGAATTGTTTTCTTGGGGTGTTAGAGACAATTTTCATAGAAACGTTTACACTTTCGATTATGTTGGTGATGACCTTCGCAACCTCATTAATACTATGCGAGTTTACTCTTTCTTTGGTGATATTCGCAAGGGAAGAAAACTGTGGCCAGTTAGCTGTTTCAAAAATATTTATTGTATGAAGTGGGGGTTTTGTTGGATCAGATTTGTACGATCTATTATGATTGGAAAATGATCACTGTTGTAGAGATATGGGTCTGTTTCAAATGTCCAGATAGGTAAAAGTGAAGAACAAAAGGCTAGTTCTATTGAATGAAATGTTCTAGTTGGAGCATGAAAGCAAGTTTGTTGATTATTGTTAGAAAGGCAAAGGTTACTGTCGGAAATAATTTTTTCTATTTGATTATCTCTTTGGTTGTTTGTATTACTCCATAAAGTGCTGTGGCCATTTAAATCCCCGAGTAATATAAAAGGTACAAGGAATTGATTAATTAGGTTGTTGATAAGTGCAATGTCGGTGAAAATGCAGTTTAGCGTAACCACTTGGCGAGATTTGAAAAGTCGCCAAAAGCGATTTTTATGGCGGAGCCTGAAGTCCGGAAAGCTGAAAAGTAGAAATTTTTGGACTTACCTAAGTTTACCTCAGTCGAAGTCATTCTCGCATTCATTGAAAGAAACTGGGTTTGGGAAAATAAACGTGGAGTAAATAATTCCCGATTAGGTAATAAAACGCAGAAACGCAAAATAAACCAAGCAGGAGAATTCGAAAACAAGAACGATGACGAAGTGAAACAGAAAAGCTTACACCGGAATAACGGACAAAGAAAATTCTAGAAACTCTGAGAAGTCGGCACTAAACAATGGAAAAGGCCAAACGATTAACCCATGATTGGTTAAGATTTTAAAAAAAGAAATAGTTTCGGTTTAGAAACGGATACTAAAAAATGTACTGTATGTGATTGGCTAAAAGAAAAAAAAACATCCGAAACAGCTACCTGACTGTGAGATTGCGCAGGTGTAATGAATCCTGTAAAAAAGTAATCCAGACTGAAGGGATAAAAAAAAGATGGCGGACTGTAATTCCGATTAATGTGGCAAATTCGAAAGAGTAGCCCCGGCGAATGCAACAAAAGTGAAAAAAAAAAGGATCAGAGAAAGGTATAAATATAAAAAAAAAGCTCCTTACTGAAAATCAAATCATGTATCATATGCCTTATTCGAAAGGGTTGCCACTGCTAAAGCCACCGCAGAGGAGAGAAAGCATGGTAACCATAATTGGCAAAATATCGCCAAACAATTTCTGTCGCCAATGGGTGGTTACGCTAAACTGCATTTCAATCGCAATGTCTATTCGGATATTTGGAGGAAAATAAAGAGCACAGATTATTATCAAAGATTCAATGTAAAATCTGAACGCTTTTGGTTGAAGATTGGTTTGTAAGTGGATTTGAGAGTCTGGGAAAGCGACACCTTCACTCTCTTTTTGAGAAATATAATCTTTTCTATGTATACTGTAGTTATGGATTTTAGTATTGCCGTTATTTGTTAGATATGTTTCTTGTATAAGGCAAGGGCAATCGGATTTTTTTTGTTAACGATGTTCTTTAATTCTGTGACTTTATTTTTATATCCTCGACAATTCCATTAAATCAAAGAGGTCGTTAAAAAGAAAGAACCACTCTATTTAAGAAATGATTCATATTACCATCCGTAAATATCTTTTCATCGTCCGATACGTAGACATTTATGGTATCTATATCTGATTTGTCTTATGTTTCTTTGATTCTTCAAAAAGTCAGTGCTCGATTGTGGTTGCGAATTACTTCTTGCTCAAAGTGGTTTTCTTTTTTTGCAGTATTTTAAGATTTTTTGGAGGAAAGTTGTTTAGGGGTATTAGAATCTATATTTCTGGCTTATGTAGGATCGAAGAAAATTTCAACTTAGGGAGTTAGTCTCGTAGACAGAATTTTGCTATTGGTTTGTAGGTTGGGATTAACAGATTTATTTTGTATTGAATTTATATCTTTAGTTGCACGCTCCGGAGTTGTAATGGACAGGTAATTATCGTGTGTTTTGGACATTGATATGAAAGCGAATCTCGGAGAAGGCTCTGTATTTGTAGCTTCTGTTTCTAAGATTGTGAGTTGGGTCTCTTTCTATTTTATGGTGATTGGATACATTCTGGTTGTCAATAGGTGCATTCAAAGCATTTGTAAATGGTAAACCAAATTTGGGGGAACAATTATCAATTATTTATTGGCTTCGACAAACGAAATGTGTGTTTTGTGTTATTTTTATGTTTTGTAATTACTCTTCTATCGACCAACGAGTCCATTTTCAATAATGGACAGGATGGTTTCCTTTGCAATTCGGACAGATGGGAACCCTAATTCTCACTCTCGTGAAAAGGAGACAAGTGCTTTTAGATGCGTTAACTTTAAGTTTCCAGTCAATGAGCATGAGCTGTTGTCGAGAGATGCATTTCTGCAATCTGTTTGTAATTTTCAAAATGCAGATATTTTGGGATATAATGGCAGTATCATTGGCATTTTGGGCCAAATGAATGTCTGTGCAGCTTTCTGTATGTCCTTTACGAACAGGGAGAATACTTTCGGAGACAAAATGCTTCCCTGTGGAACGCCGCTGAGCATTGGTCTGGTGGAGGAGACTGCATTTTCCACTCGAACCCAGAAACTACGAGAGTCTAGGAAGGAGTTGATAATTTTGATAAATTTGAATTTACTAAAATACTACATTTACGGATTAAATCAATTTATCCAGGAGAGAGAATTTGATACTCTCGCAAAACGGTCAAATTTTTTTCCAATTCAAGAAACTTTGAGAAAGATGTTCTGAAAACTGAAGAAATATTTTTTCCTGCAATTTCCTTGTATCATTCTTAGTATCACAAATAGATTTTTCATGCAGTACATTATTCTATTCATATACAATAATCTAGAAAGATCTAGTATAATTATTTTATTTAGCAATATTTATAGCAGGCAGTGAAGACAGCACCGTTACTTGATACAATTATCAAATTATGTTATGTACCATTTCAAATTTTAATACATAAACATTATGAATTATCTGTTTATACACACAAAAATTCTCCTCTGATTATTAAGTGTAAATATGTTTTTGGCATCCAAAAATCTGAATAAATTAGTTATTCTTTAAAATAATTAAGGAAAATGGTCAATTTATTAAAATTATGTTTTATATTTCCAGCTAAATATATATATATTATAAATGAATTTTGAATTAATAACAGAAATAAATCAGCAAAGGAAAAGTCTTGTAATGTTTTAACTTTTATCTAGTTTAATAATTTCTGTAAATTGCAAGATTTTTGCTTTATGAGTCGATTGAGGGTTGTCCCAGACAATTTCATCCGATTGGTGTAAAAAAAAATCTTCAGAAATAGGGTTCAAAAGAAAAGATTGGTCCAAATCTTGATCTTCATTTTCTAATTCGGAATCAGAATCATCAAAACTTTTGTCTTCTAAATCAAATAAGAGTTTCTGAATTTTTCTTTCTCTTTTGCGTTTTGGCATTTTAAAACCCAATTTGATACAAAATAAATTTAGAATAATTTAAAGAGAGAAACAACTCTCGTAAAAACTGACGATGTAAGGAATGATTCGTTTTGCTCATTCAAACTGGGACAAAAAGGGGGAGGGGAAAAGGGATTATTCGATAAGCGTGCACAAAAGCGATCTATCTTTAAGCCCTCCGAATACAAAAAGGGATGGTAAAGTGATTAACATTAACGAGCTTTACCACGTTCCGAAAGCTGTTAGGAGGGGAAGGAACTCCGTGGTTGATTTCACGACCAACCCCGTCCATTTAAGACACTGTTCCTTTCGATCTCGAATGCGACTGCCCGTCCTCAAAAGGTAAACTACTACATTTACAGATTAAACCAATTTATCTAGGATAAAGAATTTGATACTCACACAAGATGTTCTTCTACAGTCACTCATAACCGAGTCATTTGAGCTATCTACTGGTGGTATTTTGGTGAACAAGTTATCAAACTGTGACACTTCATAAGCATTGGTGCCCTCAAGGGACCTGTGTGGTGACGGAGTATAACAGAATAATCTCACTGTATCTCATGCATGTCGCAATAGGCGACTAAAATGAGTACCCAGCTTCTGAGTGTATAGCCAGGCACCCTGTCCCTGGGTATTGTATCAGGGGAACTTGCTATCTGAAGGTAAGTATGGGGTAACTATCTTTCGTAAACACAGGTGACGCCTCTCCGGATTACCATAGTGATCCTCTACTTTTGATCCTTCGTCTTGTCAACCAATTGGTCTTTTTTACAATTTTTTTTCTCTTCCAGATCACAGTTAAATCTTGTTTGGTGCTGCAGAGGTATACCTGGTTCTTGCGCCATAATTATTGCATTCACTCGCTCACTGGTTCTCTCAAGGGTTTACCCACTTTAGGTGAGGACGAGCTTCACAAACCTAAGGCACCTGAGTGAAATATTTTTCTCCCATGGTGTTTAATGCTTTGTAAATATAGATGACGTGCTCAAGGGATACCCTAGCGATCCTTCGATCTTTTTTGATCCTCCTTGTCAAATTGGCATCTTTTTTCCCATTTTTCTTATCAGTAGCTCATCTTCGGGTAAATACGAGGGGCCGCGTCCCCGAGGTACCGAAATGGGGAAAACATCTGAAAAGATAGAAAAATCTGTTAGGTTCCGATTTTATTTGAAGATTTCCAATGAAGTTCTTTTTATTTCAATTTGGGTTTTATTTTGTGCTTATTTTATGTTCGGTACTCTTTTGTACTTTGTTTCCTATATTTACTTCTATATTTATTTAGTTGGAGATTGATGAAAAATAAAAATTTCCTTTAGTATCCACGCCAGATCAAGTGCTTATATTCTTGACCTGACCCACATGCTTGCCGTGTGGAGCAACCCATGCCGGGGGGAAAGTGGAGTCTGGGAATCCTGTTGCGTTCCCTTTGGCCCATGCTTCTCCGTAGACGAATGATAGGTTTAAGCCTACTTCTGTTAATCGGCTTTGTGATCGCTTCTGAGGGGTTCTTTTCGAATCCCAACGAAACTATTGTATGGTTATTATTCAGTTAGGGGTGCCTAGGGTGAACCCATGGATCCACACCCCAAAGTTGTATTACTATACTCCAGTGCCACCTCTGGGGTCAGTGTCGTGCCCGACCCAGCATGCTGTCTCCCATTGTTGGGCCCATAGTTAGGTAGAGGCGTATCGGAGTGAAAATAAAAAAAAAAAACCCAATGGTTCCAAAAATTTTGTGCCTTGTTGGAGGTCTCAATCCATCAACCACATCTCTCTCCAATAAGGTAATATCAAATTCTCAATCGAGAACAGTTTATAACACCCCCTGTTGCTCACGATTTTTTATTATCAAAAGAGATGTTGACAATTTTGCATCCATATCGCGCTTTTTAATTTAAAAAGGGAAACAAGGTATGGTAGGGACAGTGAATGATACTAAGAAACTTCGATCTGGTGACTTACTGATTGAGATCATTACTGCCAAACAAGTAGATATTGTTTTGGCTATGAAGAACTTAGGACCATAACCTGTCACTACTTCAGCAATTATCTATTTCACTCTTGTGGAGCCCTTTTTTTGTATTGAATTGGCAAATGTGTCGGAACAAGAGATCTTAGAAAATTTGCAGGACCAGCAAGTTCATGGTGACCGGAAGATAACAATTAGGAGAGACTCTAAAGTACTTAATACTAAGCTCATCATCTTCACCAATTCGACTGCTACCTTATCACTCTTCAGGCCTCATATCCGAGACTCTCGGTCCACCCATACATTTCGAAACTTCTACATTATTTTCATTGTCAATGTTTTGGACTTTCAAAGAATGCTTGTAGGGGACAGTTGACTTGTGCTCGCTGTACAGCAACAGGGCACGAGAGTGCTTCCTGTTCCCCTGCAGAAAAGTACGTCAATTGTCAGGGCAATCACCCTTCTCTCTTGCCCTAAAAGGATAGAGGAGAATAAAATTGCGTCTGTCAAGACTCTTCAAAATATCCCATACCCTGAGGAGTATAGTTGCTTCCCGTACCCATGTACAAGGAAACATTTATGCTACCGCCAGATAGATAATAAAGGTTTCCAAATCAACAAAATTTCCTGAACCCTCTTCCTATCACACGGCCTACCACATCAAATTCGCAAACAGGCAAAATAGTACATGCAAACAAGATTCCTTCCTCTACTAAGCCTCAACAGACTAGGCCATGTCGAAAGCTTTGCAGAGATACAAACTAAAATGTGCTGTGAATGTGCAGCATTCCTCGCAAAAAAGTCTTTCTAAAAAAACAATCTTTCACTATGTTGAAACTGATATGGATCTCCACTCAACACTAGAAGACTATGATACCGTGGGGTACCTGGATCCAGGACTCTCAAATTCAAGTGTGAAGATTTGTTGGCTTTTGTGTCCTGAAACTGCCGTAGTTTACCACCACGATTAGAGGTTCTCAAATTCATAATTTCCTCTCACTAACCTGCCTGTGTTGCTCTTCAGGAGAATTTTCAAAAGAGTACTATGACAACCCGAGTGCGTGGATATCATTGTGTACGATGGGATGTTGATGCCGCATCATTCTCTTCTGGAGGTGTTTGCATCCTGGCAACCCAGAACTGTCCTCATAACGTCGTTACACTGACCACATCATTGCAGGCGGTGGCCATGCGAATTCACACCCGCACACTAATCACAGTCTGCTGCATTTACCTGTCACTTAACGATGTTGTGTCGCAAATGGATTTAGACCAACTAGTCGATCAGTTACCAGCTCCCTTTCTTCTGTCTGCTGAACAACGACGAGAAAAAGTATTTCCGTTCTTTCAATAGGACATTTCATTCCCTTGATCTAGCCATTTGCTCACCGACACTGCTACCATCGCTGAATTTAGAGGTTGTAATTGGTTTACATAATAGTGATTATTTCCCTCTACTAATCTCCCAGATCCATGATAAGAGAATTGGGTTACGTATTCGCACTAAAGCTTCAACTGGGTAGATTGGGATTTATTCACACGGTTAGCTACAATAAGCGACCAAATGGTTCAAGATCGAGATGTTAGTGACTCTGTTATTATATCGAGATGTCATGAATGTGTCGACCCGTGTGGTGACCGGGGATGACAGAATAGTCTCACTGTAGCTCATGCATGTCGTAAGAGGCGACTAAAATGGGTACCCAGCGTCTGGGGGTATAGCCAGGCACCCTGCCCCTGGGGATTATATCAGGGGACCTCAGGGACTTGCCTTCTTCAGGTAAGTACGGGCATCATGACCCCGAGGCACCTTAGTGATCTTTATCTTTCCCAAGGGGTTTACTGTCTTTGGTAAACACGGGTGACGCACTCCCGGGATACCCTAGCAATCCTTCTCTATTTTCGACCATCTTTCTTGTCAACCATTTTTACCTTTTTTTCAACTTCACGTCTAGACCACAGTTTAATCTTGTTTGGCGCAGCATAGCCATATCTGGCTCTTGCGCCAATAAACTTTACATTCACTCACTCACTCACAGTCATGAATGTGTCATAAAAAGCAAATAAGTTACGGTGGTGTTTACCCACCACCGTAACTTATTTGATTTTAGAAAACAAGTTGTCCTTCTACACTAAATTTGAAACTTTAAGCTTTCAACTTTTTTATTATGTTGTGTTTATTTCTTGTTTTTAAAATGTAGTTGATATTTATTTTAAATGTTTGGTGCGGCATGGCTTGCTTAGGTTCTTGCACCATAAAACCCCACAGTCACTCAACTCATTCGATTGGAGCGGGGGGGGATAGATGGGTATATATTGAAGATAATATGTAAAAAAATATGTATTAAACCCCAATTGTTTTTCAACGTTAGTCTCGTAATTTAATAGCTACACTTCATATATAATCAATTTCTTCCATCAATACAAAAAAATTTCAATATCACAAGAGATTTCAATTAAACTAACAAATATTTTGTTGAACATTTATAACGAAGATAAATAATCATGCTTACCATTCATTTTCTAACCTGTGTGCTGACCGGGGATGACAGAATAGTCCCACTGTAGCTCATGCATGTCGTAAGAGGCGACTAAAATGGGCACCCAGAGTCTGGGGGTATAACCGAGCACCCTGCTCCTGGGGATTATATCAGTGAACCTCAGGGACTTGCCGTTTTTAGGCAAATACAGGCATCATGACTCCGAGGCACCCTAGTGATCTTTATCTTTCCCAAGGGGTTTACTGTCTTTGGTAAACACGGGTGAAGCGCCCCGGGTTACCCTATCTACCCTTCTCTATTTTCGACTCTCCTCCTTGTCAACCAATTTGTCTTTTCTTCCATTTTTTCACGTCTAGTCCACAGTTAAATCTTGTTTGGCGCAGCATAAAATTGGTTACTCGTATATTTTTTGCATGAAAAATATTCATTTCTTAAGGAAAAACATAATGAAGAACACATTGATCTCTACTTTACTATTGTGACCCTTTTGGTTTTTAAACTTTAAGGGGACATGAGTTTTGATGAGTAAATGACCCGTGTGGTGACCGGGGATGACAGAATAGTCTCACTGTAGCTCATGCATGTCGTAAAAGGTGACTAGAATGGGCACCCAGCGTCTGGGAGTATAGCCGGGCACCCT
Source organism: Nephila pilipes (assembly GCA_019974015.1). Classification (NCBI taxonomy): domain Eukaryota; kingdom Metazoa; phylum Arthropoda; class Arachnida; order Araneae; family Nephilidae; genus Nephila; species Nephila pilipes. Next base: position 11,691 of record BMAW01046502.1, on the reverse strand, counting down.
GCCCCTGGGGATTGTATCAGGGGAACTCAGGGACTTGCCTTCTTCAGGTAAGTACGGGCATCATGACCCCGAGGCACCTTAGTGATCTTTTTCTTTCCCATGGGGTTTACTGTCTTTGGTAAACATGGGTGACGCACTCCCGGGATACCCTAGCGATCCTTCTCTATTTTCAGCCCTCTTTCTTGTCAACCATTTTTACCTTTTTTTCAACTTCACGTCTAGACCACAGTTTAATCTTGTTTGGCACAGCATAGCCATATCTGGCTCTTGCGCCAATAAACTTTACATTCACTCACTCACTTGATGAGTAAATGCTCTTTAGAGTGGAGCTTTTAGCTGTCCTTATTTTTGGTGATGATTGATGCAATAATGTATTATGGGACAGTGGCAATAAAATAACGAGTTGTTCACCAGCTGAGCAATGATGATATTTGATGTAAAGAGATCGTCATCGTCCTTTGGAGGAAAAGTTTCGTTGACCGAGTAGGGTTCGGATGAAATTTTAATTACTGAATTTTCATTTTTTTCGATGTGTTTCGGGCAATTACCAGTATGGGGAAGGGGAGTTAATAAAACCACCAGTTCCCCATTTTATCCTATCAGATGGTGTAGGCTAGATAAACAACTATGAAAGACTAAAAGACACGAAGAACTAACAATTTATTTGAAACTTAACAAGAACAACTTTAACATTTTCAACTTTAAAACTCGACCTTCACAGGTCTCGAATCTGCGAAGTAAGTGTGGTGAGCAAAGATCACTCCCTCCTTTTCTTCAAGTCTGCTTGCAGCTCCGCAGTCAAAAATGATGTCAAAAGATGACGTAGGCAGCCGCCACATGACTCCCCTCCAGTCTCACGAAGGAAGACGAAACCTTACTCTCCTGCCGGATCTTGTATGATATGCTGGTTGTTCCTGCTCCACTGATGTTCCTGCTCCAAAATGAATGCCAGTTTCAATCGATCCATAGCAATGAGGCGCTCTTGACCCTTAATAAGGACGATAAAATCTTTTGGCAGGCGACGGACCATCTTGAAGGGACCTTCATATTGCATCTGCAATGGTTTCTTGAATGGAGGCCGGCAGACGAAGACATGACTACACGTTTTTAACCTTTAGGAATGTAAATTCTTTGAGGGCCGTGACGTAGAGGAAGGGCAGGACTGATAGATCTGATGAGCCGTTGTAACTTTTCTATGTAGTCTGGACATCTATTGATGTTTCTCTCCTCATACAGTTGTCCAGGAAGACGAAGACTTGATCCATAGACCAACTCTGCATTGGAGGCGTTCAGGTCTTCCCTCAAGACCGTCCGGAGACCCAAAAGGACAAGAGGAAGCGCATCCAGCCAATCTCCTTGATGGCAAGTCAAAGCTTGTTTTAGGGGTCGATGGAGGCGTTCAATCATTCCATTACACTGTGGGGTATAAGATGCAGTACGTGTTAAAACTCGACCTTCACAGGTCTGGAATCTGCGAAGCAAGTGTGTTGAGAAAAGATCGCTCCATCCTTTTCTTCAAATCGGTTTACAGCTCCGCAGCCAAAAACGACGTCAAAAGATGACGTAGGCAGCCGCCACACCAGCAAAATGAAATTGATCTCCTTTCCCCCTCCCACATAATTTTGTTCGGGTCTATTATTATGATTGATATGATTGTGAATAGATTCTTTAGAACTTGTGTTCTAATACTAAATAGTTTCTCTTAGTTTTCGCTTCGTGTATTATGAGTTACGTTTAAGGATTTTTCCTCCGAGATGAAAAAAATAAATCGCATTCTCTACCTAATTCCTTAGGCATGAAAAAATTCTGACCTTCTCGAATGCTAGTATGTTCTCTTGTTCTAAAATCTAGTGTTTCATACTTTTACGGCGATCGAGAAGCTGCAGCGTTGTTTCGAACACTGGACCAAGGGGTTCGAAGTTGAAGGGCCTACCAATCAGGCCGAAAAGATATCTCTTCGGGGTGGTTGAGTAATGCCTTTTAACTTCTAACGTTGTAGTAGAAGTGAGTCGCTGCACTTTATTATTAGTTGTTATTATGTATTATTAGTTATTATTAGTAAATATTAGACTGTTATGACATTTAGAAATACAAAGTTTGCCAGATTGTTTACATTTGCACTTATCAGACTCGCATTGTCCCTTACAAACACATCGCTGATATCTCTGACCTCCAGAAAGAGATGTCTTTCTAACGCATTTTCGAAACGATATTGCTAAATCCGGATCATCAAGCAAAATAAATTTTTCGTCACAAATTGTGAATTGATTTCTGGTACACAACTGTGAAAGTCTTCCTTGTTTCGTTCCTAACTGATCAAACTCTTCATTTTGAACAAAATCACCGCTAATAAATTTCGGGGATCACTTCTTGCTCTGTCAACGTCTGATATTCGCAGTTTCACTGTGTCACCAACTTTACCAGCAGGAAATTTAAGATTTGAAACCTTCAACATTTTCTTTGCTTGCAATTCTAAACCTTCTTTAGCACTCATTGGTAGGAATGCAGTTTAGCGTAACCACCCATTGGCGACAGGAATTGTTTGGCGATATTTTGCTAATTGTGGGTACCATGCTTTCTCCTCTGCTGTGGCGCCGTGGCTTAGTTTAGTTTTAGTTTAGTTTATATTAACATCGCACTAGAAGCAACACGAGGGCTATTGGCGACGGACCTCGTAATTTTGAACCACGGTCAAGTGACGAGGACGACACCTGAGCTGGCACCCCCCTCTCCTAACATCCACACCATGCCAACGGGAGGAATTTAGGTCCCGAACAGATTTAACGTGCATCAGCCCCGGCTACACGGCGGGTCTTTGGCAGCCAAGGATCGAACCCGCGACTGAACGAAAACCGCCGGTCGCTAGTCCACGACCTTGACCACTAGGCTACCGCGGCCCCGTGGCGCCGTGGCAACCCTTTCGAATAAGGCATATGATACATGATTTTTGATTTTCAGTAAGGAGCTTTTTTTATATTTATACCTTTCTCTGATCATGTTTTTTCACTTTGTTGCATTCGCCGGGGCTACCTTTTCGAATTTGCCACACGAATATGGATTCCGGATCATTTGAGACCCGTGTGGTGACCGGGGATGACAGAATAGTCTCACTGTAGCTCATGCATGTCGTAAAAGGTGACTAAAATGGGTACCCAGCGTCTGGGGGTATAGCCAGGCACCCTGCCCCTGGGGATTATATCAGGGGACCTCAGGGACTTGCCTTCTTCAGGTAAGTACGGGCATCATGACCCCGAGGCACTCGAGTGATCTTTTTCTTTCTCATGGGGTTTACTGCCTTTGGTAAACACGGGTAACGCACTCCCGAGATACCCTAGCGATCCTTATCTATTTTCGACCCTCCTTCTTGTCAACCAATTTTTTAATCTTTTTTTTCAACTTCACGTCTAGACCACAGTTTAATCTTGTTTGGCGCAGCATAGCCCTATCTGGCTCTTGCGCCAATAAACTTTATATTCACTCACTCACTCCGGATCATTTGATGTTTTTTTTTTCGTTATACAATCCTCTGATCATGTTTTTCTCACTTTTGCTGCATTCGCCGGAGCTACCTTTTCGAATTTGCCACACGAAAACTGATTCCGGATCACCTGATGTTTTTTTTTCGTTATACAATCCTCTGATCATGTTTTTTTCACTATTGCTGCTTTCGCCGGGGCTACTCTTTCGAATTTGCCACATTAATCGGAATTACAATCCTCCATCTTTTTTTTTTCCCCTTCAGTCTGGATTACTTTTTTCCAGGATTCATTACACCTGCGCTATCTCACAGTCTGGCAGCTGTTTCGGATGTTTTTTTTTCTTTTCGCC